>CANUEP010104627.1:0-31891 GCA_947857235.1 Jatropha podagrica
TATATATATATATATATATATATATATAGTGGTATCATAGAACATATTCCTAATGAGAATGATATTAAAGGATAAATTTTTAATTAGAATATAATTAAATTTATAATAATAATAATAATAATAATAATAATAATAATAATAATAATAATAATAATAATAATAGGATTAGTTTAAAAGTATAATATTAATAATTAAAATAGAAAAATAAATATGGTATGAAATCCAAACATTAGCTAGAGTTCAATAATTAAATGCATAATTCAATATTTATTAAATTACATTTCTAATCATAATAGAATTAAAAGTTTACTAATTAAAATAGGATTAAATTATCTTTATTGCGAATAAATTATAAATAAAATTAAAAGTTATCTCATAGCAATAAGACTAAATTATAATTAATTTCATTAATTACTTAAAAATATCAATTTAACCAATTAAATATTCAATAAATAGGGAAAAATCATATTAATTTAGAAAAAATATTCTAAGATCAAATTGACACTATTTTCAATTCCAATTTCAATAATAAGGTTCAATTAGACTGCTGCATTAAATCTCACAACCAACTTCCTAAGGTACTGTTTCACAATTAGCAATCCAATTTCATTTTATGCATGAATAAATAAACTAAAATCATGCAATGCATGAATCATAATCAATCATAATCAAGACTCAATAATTATAAAAGTAACTTATCAAGATTGTAAACCATATCAAACCCCCAGCTTGGGATCAATTAACAATCTAATAAGCTATTATTCATATTTCTTAAAATCAAAGCATTACAACTTTCACACCTTTAACAAAATTTCATCCTCCAAATTTCCACATATTCTCAGGACACCGTAGTACTATACATCTATTATACTATGCCCTTAGTCCACTGGAATCACAACTTATGCTCTTCCATAGCATAGTATTCATTGATCTCATCTATCACTACTCTTAAGTAACATTACCAATATGACTGACAATAAGAATCACATCAACTCAAACATAAGCGAAAATGTGTTTGTTGTGTAGTAAAGTTATAAGAGTTAAAGTGAAATTATCATAACACAAGGTAACACTTCGGCTCATAAACTTTTATAAACATTAAAAACTTTCGATGTCATATATTTCCTAATAAACTTGTTACACCACAATTCTCCTTAAGGAACTCACATAATCTATTGCATGTGGTGACTACATCACATCATAGAATGTGTAAAATCCTTTTACATATGCTCTTCTATAATTTAAGAATTCATTTATTTAACATGTCAACTCATAAATTTTTATAAACATAAAAAACTTTTGACCTCATATATTTCCTAATAAACTTATTACACCACAATTCCCCTTAAGGAATCCACATAATCTATTGCATGTGGCGACTACATCACATCATAGAGCATGTAAAATCATTTTCATATGCTTTTCTATCATTTAAGAATTCATTTATCATAAATAAAGAATTTAAATACCAGACGAGATTTGACTACAAAGAAGGTAATCAAATACTTTTCTAAAATCATAATAAACCACATTATGTCACAATCATTAGATTTTCTCATAGGTAGCATAACAAGATCAAGCGAGAATTTAAATTTACTCTTAGAATTCAATTATCTCATATAACCATGTTAAATAACTTTGAGTCATATCTTGTATAAGTTTAATAAATGACACATATAATCAATTTTAACTTTTTAATTTACTAAAATTCATTTCTTATTTCCATTTTTTTAATTTGTTTAATCACACAAGTCAATTTTTATTATAGTACTGCTTCAGATGACATGTCTCAACACACACACACACATATATACATATCCATTTATAAGTTTTTTATAAAGAGATGTGATTCACCAACAAAACCAACATGATCTATAGAAGATGATGGTACATGAAAATCTTTTAACTCAATATATTCTATAGGCTTGTATGAGTATATAGAGGATACAAATACAATAGGAAATATAGATACAATAGAAAACTATTTACAAAAGGAATGTCAGTAATCAATTCCACAATTGCAACAATCTGTTTTGTGATTAGCTCAATCTTATCAACCTTATTAGGCCCCCTCAATTCGAGCATCAACAGTTGAAGGTCGAATTGATAATTGCTGCAGCAAAGCTTTGTGTCGAAGCTTAGATAGAGGCTTGGTCAAAATATCAGCTAACTGATCTTTGGAGCAGATAAAGCGAACTTGAACCTCTTTCTTTTGTACTTTGTCCCAGACGAAGTGAAAATTAACCTCTAGGTGCTTCGACCTTGCATGGAAAACTGGATTTGCCAAGAGATAAGTGGCACCTATATTATCACACTACAGATTAGGTACTGTAGACGAAACATAACCAATATCTTGTAGTAAAGACTGAATCCATATGAGGTCTGTTACAGCAAGGCCTATGGCACAATATTCGGCCTCGGTGGAAGATTTAGCTATCGTTTGCTGCTTTTTGGAGTTCCAAGAAATCAAATTTTTACCCATAAAGATTAGAAAACTAGAAGTTGATTTTCTATCATCCACACTACTCGCCCAATCAGCATCGGAGTATATATTCAAATGCGTGTCCGGCGACTTGGATAGGAATAAGTCGAAACTAGAAGTTGCTTTTAAGTAACGCAAAATTCTTTTAACAAATGACCAGTTTGCCTCAGTAGGTGCATGCATGAATTGAGATACTTTGTGTACCAAAAAGCAAACCTCTGACCGTGTTAAGCTAAGATACTGAAGGCCACCAACAATAGTTCGGTATAGAGTAGGATCAGCAAATAAAGTACCCTGTGATGTTGCTTTATCTTTGGTGCTCAATGGTGTGGAAATCCCTTTGCATTCAGACATTTTTGCTTTAGCAAGCAAATTTATTATATACTTTTGCTGTGTCAACAAGAGACCATTAAGCAACCATCGTGCTTCCATGCCCAAGAAATAATCCAGCTTTTTGAAATCTTTGAGAGCAAATTCAGATTGCAAAGACTTAATAAGTGTAGCAATGAGTTGTGCATCGGATCCAGTCATAATTATGTCGTCCACATAAACAAGAACAAAAACCACAGCATTATGCTTGACAAGAACAAACAAAGATGAATCCCCTCTAGACATCTGAAACCCTTGAGTTATTAAGGCAGAGAATAACCTCTTATACCATTGACGAGGAGCTTGACGTAATCCGTAAAGAGAGCGGCGCAATTGGCACACATGATTTGGCTTAGAGAGATCTTGAAAGCCTGGGGGCTGCTCCATAAAAAATTCAATATCTAAATCACCGTGTAAGAAAGCATTAGAAACATCTAATTGCTTAATAAGCCAACCTTTAGAAATCGCAATAGAAAGAATCAAACGAACTGTAGTTGGCTTTATAACAAGGGAAAATGTCTCAACGTAATCAATTCCCGGGCGTTGGTGAAAGCCCTTACCAACGAGTCGCGCTTTATAACGATCTAGACTCCTATCTGCCTTTTCTTTGATGCGAAACACCCACTTACAGCCAACCACATTTTATGCCTGGTGATGAGGTACGAGATCCCATGTTTGTGTTTGAAGCAAAGCATTTAGTTCATTGATCATTGCTTCTCACCAGTGTGGACTCTTCACTGCCAGAGTATAACACGTGGGAATTGAAGAGATAGTACTCACTTGATGAGCTTGCGGTGACCAGGGAACTCGAGGTTTGAGAGAACCCGTTTGCTGTCTTGTGAGCATTTGATGTGTCTTGATAGTATTTAGCTCAATATCGATTGGAGGTAATGCCGATGAAGAATCTGAAGATTGAAGATGGACTGATTCGGTAGTAGACGAAGTCAAAATTTTAGTGGTATGTTGTACCGAACCAGTTCGAGTTGGATGGGGAATTGACGAACTGGATTCGGTTTGACTGCCGGTGTGGTCAAGTAAGGCAGGCTGGTTTACTTGGCCGATAGTAACATGATCTGAAGGAAGTTGCATGACAACATCAGGTTGTTTTGTAGACTGATTTGAAAGGTTGTGTCCCAATACAAGACCGAGAAGTCCATTGGATGTGAAAGAATAATGAGGAACCGACGACAATGGTATAGATGTTGGCGAAACAATTGTCTGGGCAGTAGTATCGCTTGGCATCTGAAATGGAAACACCTGTTCATAAAACAAGACATGACGTGAGATGAATTTTCGACGAGATAGTAAATAAGACAAATGTATCCTTTGTGAAGTTTACTGTAACCAAGAAAGACACATCGAGAAGACTTGGGCGCCAATTTATGTGGAGCATAGGGTTTTAACCATGGATAACAGAGAGAACCAAAGACTCTTAATTCATCATAATTTGGGGGGTGTATGAAATAACAATTCAAATGGAGTTTTAGTAGTATGCGAGGTAGCTGGTAGTCGATTTATGGTATATATGGCAATATCAAATGCATATGTCCAGTATGAATAAGAAACAAATGCACTATGTAAAAGTGCACGACCTAACTCAACTATATGGCGATGTTTGCATTCTGCACAACCGTTTTGTTCAGGTGTATGTGGACATGAAATTCATTGAGTTATACCATTCTCCTTCAAATATTTTGTTAAAGATTGAAACTCACCACCCCAATCTGATTGGAAATTTTTAATTGGCAATCCAAAATACTTCTCAACTAGAATAAGAAACTGAATAAAGACAGACAATACATCCGATTTTTGTTTAAGAAAGTAAAGCAAAAAGTATTTGCTAAAATGGTTATAAAACACAACATAATAACGATAACCATCAACAGAAATAATAGGCAAGGGCCCCCAAGCATCAGAACAAATCAATTCCAAAGGCTTCGAAGCATTGTAAATAGAATTCGAAAAAGGCAACCTGTGAGACTTGCTCACACTACAACCATGACAAGAATGAAAAGAACATTGAGAAGCAAATGAAATATTATTTGAACTCAAGACTTTATTAACGACTCTAAGATTTGCATGACCATGACGCTCATGCCAGAGAGAAACTATAGTTGGAAATGACTTTGGGGAAAAAGAACGAATAGACTGCATGGGAAAGAGATAAAGCCCATCCTTACTCCAGCCTTGGTAAAGTACTTGTCACGTGGGGATATCCTTCACAAAGTAAACATCAAGGAAAAATTCAATTGAAGCGTTATTTTGCATAGTAAACGCAAAGACAGAAAGTAAGTTATTAGCAATAGCAGGAGAATAAAGCATATTATTGAGCTTAAAAGTACGACCATTAACAAACAAGTTAGAATTTCCATGAGAAAGAATGGGAAGGGTTTTACCATCTGCAATAGTTAAGGCCGTGTTTTCATTGGCAGAAACTGGATTTTGAAGATGTGCCGGATCAGCCACCAAGTGATAATTAGCACCAGAGTCAATTGTCCAGTGTTGAGATGTAGAAGTAGGTCCAGCTTTTACTATATGAGCTTGAGGATTGAACCTTAGAGAAGGGCATTGGTGAGCGACATGTCCAAATCCATTACAATTGAAGCAAGTTAAACCAGCAGATTGGGTATTAGTTCGTCTAGCATAAGAATGGGAATTGGACTGTCCACTTCGTCCATAACCAGAATTATGAGAACGACCACCACGTCCTCGAGAACGGCCACCACCATGGCCTGCAGAACCGTAATGTGTAGTTGGAGGTACTGCAAATTCGATAGACAGATTGTCGAATCGTAATTGGTTTTCTTCACTTAGTAGTAAAGCATACAATTCATTGAACGAAATTGGCGAGTTCCTCGCCTCAATAGATCGAGTGAACGATCTGTATTCAGAACCCAGACCTTCAAGTACATCACAGATAAGAATGTCATATAAAATTGGACTCTGAAGAGCTTCTAATTGATCAAAAATGGACTGAGCCCTCGTTATATATGTGTCAATATTATCAGTTCCTCGCCTAAGATGCTTTAATTCTTTTCGAAGCTGTTGAACTTTGGTCTTAGCTCCCTTCGAATATATAGTTGCAAGTTTATCCCAAGCAGATTTGGCAGTAGGGCATCAAAGAATTTGATACATCATTGATTCAGAGACGGAACTATTAATCCAGCTTTTGACTATTTGGTCTTGTGCAAACCAGTGAGTGTATTCGGGATTTGGTTCACCATTAGTCAGTAATCATGGGGGTTCAGGTAAGGTGCCATCAATATGATGAGTGAGCTTGTACCCATGGATTAGTGGCAATATTTGTGCCTCCCACAATAGGTAATTGGAAGATGTAAGTTTAATGGTAATATATGGTGTGATATTAGGAATCTGAATCAATGTATTGACTTGGGCAAAGACAAAGAAGATGCAAGCTGAGATTGGGAGGTGGGCAACGTTGGAGAGGTGGAGGAGATAAGGCTTGATTTAGTCATGATGCCATCGGTAATAGTGATCAGAACAGAAGAAGATGTGAAACTAGGGTTAATTGAGCCCAGACTGCTTTGATACCATATAGAAGATGATGGTACATGAAAATCTTTTAACTCAATATATTCTGTAGGCTTGTATGAGTATATATAGGATACAAATACAATAAGAAATATAGACACAATAGGAAACTATTTACAAAAGGAATGTCAGTAATCAATTCCATAATTGCAGCAATCTGTTTTGTGATTAGCTCAATCTTATCAACCTTATCACTATCATCTTGGGCCATATCATAAATTCATCATATAGAAACAACCATTAAATTCAACTAAGATGTATATACTCCATTCATATATGTATATACTTCCTATTTAGAAACCTTACTCACTACTTTTTTTTGTTCTCCTATTTCTTTTTCCATTTTGCACCACATTTGCTTATTTCTTTTGCATTGTAGAAGAGTATCGATTGATTACACCAAAACTCATCTATGTATGCAACATGCTCATAAAAATTATGGAGGGAAAGTTTTAAAATTCTTAAACACTTTATCCCTCTTTCTAATATAACAGAAAACCTTACGATTTCTCTTAAATATTCAAGTTCTCCCTAAGAGTCATGCAAAGGAAGTAATCATACTCTTACATTTGGCCAAGACATAAAAGCATACTTCTTCACTGTGCATACTGAGGTCTCTATTTGTTATCTCAATCATTACAAGGTTTATCTCATGGGCTTACACAAAAAAAAACTTAATATTACTTTTAAGTAAACATAACCTAATAATAAGTTGTACTCATTCCATGAATCTTCTAACTAAGTACTCACATTACTCATTCATGACAAGTTATATATGATAGGTCATCTTATAAGCTATTTACTTTTAAACCATTTACACATGGCAAGCACACTTACAAAGTTATAAAAATCTATATCAAACTTTTTTTACACCTTAACTATCTTACCCATTTCATGTATAACAATTTGATAACTCAATTATGTAAGATTAACCAAGGTACACACTTCACACTTATAAACATAACAAAAATTTTAGGGCATACACCATCTGGTCACTTTAATGGGTCTAGCCGAGCATGCAACTCATCAATATCACTTAATTTTTATACACCATTTCAACGTGCAAGTCTAGGAACCTAACCAACTAAGGATTTGCACTTCAACTTGATCATATTTAACTTTGAAAGTTTAATTATATTACTTACTTGTTAGTTTTGATTAAGAGACTCAAGACCATAAAATTTGCAATGCTCATACACATTGATACTTATACAAGGGTAGGTATTCACAGATTACACAAAAACTTTACATGTACTTTATAATCATTTAAGAATCCAATGATCACAATTAAATAATGATTGAGTAACATTCATAATTGAAATTCACTATAAGTTGGCACTTACCTTTGTGTAGCCATAACGTATTTCATTAGTCCAAAATATGGACTTATCATAAGAGCAAATAATTAAATAAAAATGTTCAAACAAGCCAAACTTCTCATGTATTATCATAATCACATAACTAAAAGTAGCATCATGCAAAACTTAGTCTAGTCATGGAGCAAAAATCATCAAAGCATCATATACTCAGTAACAAACTGCTAAAATAAAGTTCAGCTCTAACAACACTTGAACAAAATCAATAGGTCCTACAACAAACACAAGCTCACTAATAGAATCTCCAATACCACTAGGAGGAAGATAACTGTTCACATCCTTGTCATCAGTGTGCTGTGATCCAAGAGACGCATAATAATTTCAGAAACTTATAAGATCTACATTAAAGAGAAGTTCTGGTCCAGACTAAAGTAGCATGTTCCATATCTATATAAAAATATCACTTTTCTAAAACACAACCCCTTATCTAAACTAGAACGGACGAAACCAGCAGCTTAACACCTCCTCTCTGACTTCGCAAGGTCAGACAAGAGATGTCACAGTCTGTGCCAAAGGCATGTACATGATTGCTTATTAATATAGAATTAGTTTCAAATTAAAATATAAAACAATAAGTTATAACTCAATTTATATTACATTAAACATACAGCGAAAGTCCGAAGAAAACATAAGCTACTTAAAATAATTCTATTATAAAAATTAAGGAAATTGAAAACTTTATGAAGTAGTGAACCATCAAACATAATTAAGTAGGTAAACTCGATAGAAAAATTGCAAGAGTTCTCTTTGAAAATGCAACTTTAGTTAATAGTTCAAACCTGTTAATAAAACATTCCAAAAGTAATAACGAAATTTCCCAAGTCTCTTTTACATAATAGTCCATATTCCAATCCAATGAAACAAATTCTCGAGAGGAGTTAACCTCAATTTCGACACTAATAAAATCCATAACAATAATAAACTCAAGATATCAAAAATTCAAATCCTAAAAGACAGTCCTTGTCCACGTGGGACTAATCAAAATCCTCAAAATTTTCAAGAAATAAAATAAAAGTACTAAAATAGATAAATTACAAACCCCACATAGTAAACTAACGCTCTCATTATTTCAAATTTAACACATTCCAGGAGTCTACAGTATAGACTCATACTCTAGTTTGGAAGCAGAAGATCCTCTCTCTGAATACAGGTACTCGAGATCCACAGTAAATAAACCTTCAACCTACACGAGTTAAAAAAATATCGTTGAGTGTGAACCTCAGTGGTACTCAACAACATATATGTAATCACATAGCAAACAGATATGGTCTACTGAAGCCTTACACAACATTAAAATATCATTTATTATAATAGTTCTCATTGTCACACCATATTCCCATGCATATACTCTTAATCAATTCGCATTCATGTTTATTTGCATCCCAAGTAACAATACCAGTCATAAAATAATAACTTATTTCATAAGCAATCTCATATATATAATTATTCACATAACTTGCAATACAATTAATCACATATCTAATAACATTTTTAGTCAAATTATCATATACACAAGGTAACTTGCTGCTCAAGTAATCACACAATATCTTTGATAAAAGATTTGCATCGTGGAAGAATATATAAAAATGTCTGAAAATCTAACTTGCATCATAAGCACACGTATTGCATGCATATACTAGTTTCTTGCTTTACAAGTAAGCTTATAAGTATTCCTATAAGTAACTTGCATAGCAAGTAATCACATAAGTAGCTTGTATTACAAGTAATAGTACATCATCAACTTGTAGGTAACTTGTATCATAAGTAATCATATACCATCAATCTGTACGTAACTTGTATCACAAGTAATCATTAATTTATAATTGACTTATCATTCTCTTAATCGTTAATCCGGATAATTGGGCCTTAATAGTGACTTAGAAGAAACAGAGTAGACCATGTAATAGAACGGTGTCTAATAACAGTCAGACTAATACTGGCAGTTAGCATTTTATCAGTAGATTTAGAAAGTCTTTTAGATATAGATTAGTAGGGTGCGTCCACTCGTCCTAGAGACACCTATGTGTTTTGTAATGCCCCAAACTTTCGAATCTTAGAATGATATTATTTGAACAGGTCATGAATGATATCACCAAAGAGAAAAATAATATTTTATTTGCACCCGATGATGATATTAAGCATAATTAATATTTGTGGAGTTATTTAGATTTTATGTGATTGGTCTAAATTAATTAAAGTTAAGATATAAATCTTCATGACAAAATAAGTAATAAATTATTAGTGAATAGTAGATTACCGATCTGTGACTAGTAACATCAGTCCAGGACTTCATAATATTTTGGTTCGGAAAAATTACTATAGATGCTTAATATTTTATTTAATATATTTGGAGTATGTTTATATGATTTAAGTGAGTGGAAAATATTTCATGAATATTTTTGGAGAATTTAAGTATTTAATGAATAGTGTTTTCAAGTGTAGTGTATTAAGGGAAATTGAGAAATTATTTTTATAGAGTTAAGTTAATTAATTGGTGAAGTTAGATAATAATTAAAGCAGAATTATTTGATGAATATTTAGAGCCCTTGGATGAGAATACTAGAGACCAAATCCTAGCCATCCATTTGACATAAAATGAAGTTGTCAAGTTTGACTTTGCTACTTAAAATCAACACTTATCCAACTCCTTCTTCTTCTTCTCCTCCTCCCGTTTTCAACGCCAACTTCACTATCACCTAATGAATCCATAGATTAGTGATTAAACCTTAAGAACTAAGCTAAACGAGTAAGAATTGTAGATTGAAACTCAAAAATTTGGAGGTTACTATAATTTCAAGTAAGTTGTGATTTTTTACTATAATGATTTAATTAAGTAGTTTATAGATTAGATATGTTAGATTAGGCACTAAATCATGCTCCATCTTCTCTTTTTGTCATTTCTTGATTTTAATGATTATTTTTGCTACTTTGAAGAGGTTGGAGAACCATCCTCTAAAGGGAAGGAAAATGTTAAGGAATAAGGCTTTCTAAGCCTATTCAAGCTTGTTTTCAGGGTTAGTGGAATAATATCTTCCTTCCCCTTCCATTTTCTTGAAGTTTTCAATTTTTAGATTTTGAATGAATTTTGAGTTATTTGTGATTTTGTTGGGGAATTGCTTATTTGGTAATTTTTATGTGATTTTCCATGTTTTCTAAGCATGTTGAGATGCTTGAATGGGAAGAGAGACATCCCCTTCTCCTTCCCCTACACTTGGCCGAACCTCCTTAGGAGAAAGGGCATGAATTTTTGCTTCATGTTTTTGTGTTCTTTTAATGTTAATGTTTTTGTTTTTAAGTAATTTAGTGACGCTTTAAACCACTACTTGGTATTTTAATGTTTAAGGATTTTTTCAAGACTTAAAGAAAGTTTGAATGTGTAAAAGATGAGTTTTAAGGAAATTCCTACGGAAAATCCCCAAGAATTTCCCTTAAAAATGAAACTTGCCAGACAAATGAAAGACAAAGCACTTCCAAATATAATTCTCCAAACCCCAATACTCCAAATCAACACAATAGTTACGCAGCACTTCTAAATATCCATATTAAACCATCTTAGATTCTATCATAATATATTGCCAACCATTCAAGAATTAAATACTAATAAACATACACTTTCAATTCACATAATTTAATATTTCTTAATTAATCACATATTGCATTAATTACAACTTAATGTGCACAACCTCAACTTCTTACAATATTTCTATACATGCCACAAATATATCTTAATACATGTCCTACCCAAAATAAGGATTCTTCTTTGATGCTACACCTTTGGCCTTCGATAGCACTCACTGCTTTAATATTGTGCGTCACAAAAATCAACGCACTGAGTATATCACTCAGTGGTGCTAAATAATTTAATAATACAATAATAAAGGTTGCCTAAGCAACAAAATTAAAATATAACTTGAAATATTTAAATCGAACGTAAAAGTACAGAAGATGTACAAATCAAGTTAAAATATTCCAAAAATCATAAATAAGTTCATTCTTAAAAATACATTCATAATTTAACAAATATAAAAAAATTCTATAAATACAAATATATTTCCATTTTCCTTTACAATAGAACAAAATTTATTCCTAGTTGAGGGCTCATAAGTATTTTGAGAGAAATATAATCAAATTCGATTTCAGAGATATCAGAGACAGAGATGTGGCCTGCAAAAGTGCCGCAAGAGACAGAGATGTGGCCTGCAAAAGTGCCACAAGAGACAGAGATGAGACCTGTGAAAGTGTCACCAGAGAATAATAAGCGAGTCCACTTGTTCAAAAGGCATCCAGAGCCTAGTAGATGATTAACTTCTAATATAATAGAGAAGCATTAAAGCCAAGCATGCTCATCTTATAAAGTAAACCTCATCTTACTATATTTCAATCATGCATACTTGAGCCTAAAATAAATCCATTTCTTTATAAAATATCTTTATTCATATGCAAGGTTCCTTAGCAAAACATTTCATAACTTAATAGTTATTATTACAAAATTCCTTAACTTACAACTTGTAAAAATCCATCAAAACTCACTTATGTTCCAAACAAAAATCATACTTTCATAATACACATGTATACATAGCTTAAAAGTACTTAAAAACCAATACTAGAGAAGGAAAATTATGTCTTACCATCTTAGTGTGGTTTGGCCTCCCTAGGTCAACAAAGGGGAGGAAGTTTCCCTTCCTCCAAATACCATATTTCAAGCTTAAATTTCTTAACTAAAGCATTAAAACCTTTACTTAAAAACATTTAGTCTTAAAACTAATTCTTTACACATTCAAACCTTCTTTAAGTCTTGAAAATTCTTAAACATTAGAATACAAAGTGGATGTTTAAACTACCGTTAATTTACTTATCAATTAACTCATTAAAGTCCAAAATCAAACATAAAAATCAAGAAAAAATCAAGGCCCTTCACTAAGCTAGGTTCGGCCTCTCTTACTAATAAAAGGGGAAAATGTTTTCTTTTCAAAATAACCACATTTACTTAAAGAGAAACCATTCAAACACACTTTAACATCAAAAGAAAATAAAAGCATGAATAAAAAACTCAAGCCTTTCCTGCTAAGGAGTTTCGTCCATTCATGGCTGAAAGGGAAGTGTTCCTTTTCCATTCAAGCATACCATCATGCTTAGATTTCATGTCTAATCATATAAAAGCAACCAAATAGCCAATTCCCCAATAAAATCACAAAAACTTCAAAATTCATTCAAAATCTAAAATTTGAAAACTTAAAAAAATGAAAGGAGAAGGAAGATATTATTACACTAACCTTGAAAACAAGCTTTAATAAGCTTGGAAAGCTCTACTCCTTAGCTTTCTCCTTTCCTTTAGAAGATCGTTTGCCCACCTCTTCAAAGTAGCAAAAATCATGAATTAAAATCAAGAAAATAACAAAGAAAGAGATGGAGCGTGATTTAATGCATCAACTACATGTCTAAGCTATGAACTTCACTTATTAATTTACAAAATCCAAAGTTCACAACTTACTTGGTTAGTAGCTTTTCTCCAATTCCTTTACTAAGATCACAAAATATTACTTCCTTAGCTTAGGTCTTTAAGTTTAATTACTAATTCAAGGTTTAAATTAGGTGATTTGGTGTAGTTTTGTGAGTAGAGAAATTGAATGAAAATGGAGAAGAGGGAGAGAGAAAGTGGCGTGGAAGTGGAGAGAAGAAGCAGAAAATGAAATAGTTGATAAGCTTTGTTGACTAAGTCAACAAAACCAATGTTGCTAATTCACCACCTTTTGACAAGTGTATGGCTTGGATCAAGTTAAGGTATTCTAATCCAAAGGTTCTAAATATTCACCAAATAATTATCCTTTAATTATTATTTAGTCCACCAATTTATTAAATTAACTCCATAAAAATAATTTCTCAATTTTTCTTAATATATAACACCAGAAAATACTATTCATTAAATACTTAAATTCTCCAAAAATATTCATGAGACACTTTCTACCCACCTAAATCATGCAAACATGCTCCAAAAATATTAAATAAAATATTAGACATGCAAAGTAATTTTTCAAACCAAAATAATATCAAGTTCCAGACCAATGGTACTATTCACAGATCGGTAAATTACTATTATCGACACTGAAAATGACACTGAAAAATGGACTATTACAATAGTTATGTCCCTCATTATGACTACTGATACCATAAATATCTCCATTACCATATAGTCAATATTCTCATTTATTACCTGACATTTTTCTAATCATTGCAAAAATAAATTATATATAACAAGTATTGCACTGAATAATCAAGTTAATCCATTATCATCCAGTATTCCTCTATCTGCAGATCTAGGAGATGATCCCTGTTTTAATATTAGCAACTATTGTAATGGACTATCTTTACCGCTTATATACTATACTCATCATTATTTCCACTCATATATAGTTCTTCATTTTATGCAATAGGTATGAATTTTCCCATCTCACAGGGTCTAGTGCGTCCACCATTCCTTTGAGAGGAAAATAGCCAAGATCCCTTCTTTATGTTGGTTACGGTCGATCCCAACAAAAGATATTCCTTGTACATACCTATTCCACAATAGTTAAAATAAAAGAGATACTGAAATAGAAGCAAAGGACATTAAGAAAAACGAAATAGAATTTCCTACGTTTCGCAGTTACCTATACAACAATGATCTTATGCTTTGATACCAACTTTGTCACGATCCAAAATCGTAAGCCGGATCGGTACTAGAACCTGAGTAAGCTTAAGGCCCCCAAGACCCGTAATAAGCCTAAACTATAAAAAATCTATCTCTATTAATATTTGACTTTGGAAACAGCAAGCCCATGTTATGACATTATTCAATTATCGTCAGTAACAATCTTGGCCTAGCTTCAATATCACATTTGATTCACAGCCCGAGCTTATACTCATTTATTAAAAATACATGTTATGCAAAATTCATCAGTCATAATATAGTCAAACCTTTCCTGTCATTTTTTCTCCATATTTCAAGAAAAACTCCACAAGTTATTTCTTAGCATACAATAACTTTTACATATCCAAATATCAATTTATTGTCTAACTACGGAATAAAATAAAAATACTCAAAATATTCCAACGCTCACAAAGTTCATACACTAACTTTTTCAAAGCTAGTATCAAATACTATATCTTTGCAGAGAAAGAAGCAAAGTCTTTATGAACCATCAATACTTCTATTTTATGGAAAAGTTTATAGAAAGGGGGTGAATTTCACCAAACTCAGTGAATAATAATAAATAATGCATGACTAGACAATCACGCAAAATGCATCTCAAGTCAATGAATTGATCACACTGTAAGTCATGCATATGTCACAATATCAACATTCACAATTATCTCATCCTCAATAAATCAATCACATGGAAATTAGTCCTCCCCCATGGCTCATCCTCTTATGATGTGCACTAGGGAGCCGATCCCCCATACCTGGCCGACCAATCTAATTATTGCTTGACCAACTCTCTCGTTATTTTTCCATGCTCTCTTTTCTTTCCATACCACCAGGAGTCCAACCTGTGGTTATTCATATCAATATATATCATCAGATGCACACGGGAGCGCCGATGTCCCCATACATGGCCGACGGTATCAAAGACTGCCCTCACAAACTCATGGTAACCCACTTCATTCCAATTCAACACAACCAATACAATTCATATCACAGTGCACTAAATCAAACATTTCATCCGATTGCAAATCATCAGATCAATAATTGATATGTAGACATAATTATACGATAATTAAATAGTAAAATATTATAATTTGTTAATGATATATAAATATATCAATGATGACATACCAATAAAAATTATGATGAAAAAACTATGATGATATGAAAATATATATCATGCACCATTTATTATTATTCACAGTGATTTAGGATATTCAAATCCTAGTTCTAATTCTAGTCTGGAAGGCAGTGAATGAGCTTAGACGATTTAGAAATTTAAGAATATAGAGAGAGCTCATTAGATAGCTATTCCTCTTTAAATAATAAATAGAGAATTAATCCAACAAACTACATTATATCCTCTCTGTTAAGTCCAATCTAAATTCAGCACTACTTAGCTGCTAAACATCAATTAACTCGATTTCTCATCACAATCTTTAAAATAATCTAGATTCACTACTAATATAATATAACCAGTAATATTCTTATTTCAAATAAATATAATTCTTTCACCAATAATCTTTTTATTACTTATTTTAATTATAGTCTCCAAATAACAAATAACTATTTAATTTATTTACTTTAATTGATCCTTAATAACCACAAAATACGTCTCTATATCAAATCTCATAATTCATTGATTTTAACAACCTTATAGATATATTGATATATCTACTTACAAATTAACCAACAATAATTCCCTAATAACATATTTTTCTTCTTATTAAATATCCAACTTTGATACTTTAATTTGAATCAATATTCTAACAATTTCATCATTAAATCCACAACGTAATATTAATCAATCTCCGAAAATACTTTTTATGTTTACATTCTAATATATAGCATCAAATTCTCTAATTAAAACTAATTAATAACTAAACTATGTTTATTAATTAAATTCTTCCTACCCAAACTAATATCCACTACCTTAGTAAAATAAATTCTCAATCTTCAATAATTCAACCAATTGAATTCCTTAATTTTATTACAAAAATATTCTATTATAAATTTCATTTCCAATCTACAATTTATTTTAAATTAACCAATTACTAAATCAAATACAGACATGCATACATACATACAAACATATCTATATATATATATATACACACACACACACACACACACACACACTATCAATTTTAATATTTTTCAACTTTCGTTTTAATAATTTTTAGTATCTATATTTCTATACAAAAGCTGAGATGGAGAGAAAGTTTAACGTTCTTTCTTAGTTCAATATTCTATTTTTCTTTTTTTTTTTAGAAATTTTCTATCTATATGTGTTATGGTTGGACAACTTAAGTATTTTAATTAGTATTTATTATACATTATCCATGTTAATTTTGTTTTTTAGAGAAATCCATATTAAATTATTTAAATGATTAAACTCTATCTATATTTATGTATAAAAATACGATATTTGAGTTGTTAAATTATCATTGAACTTTATCTATATATAAAAACACAGTATTGGAGTTGTTAAGTTATACATAAACTCTATTAGCCAACATTAATCGTTAAATATATCTATCTCTTTCTCTATACATGATAATATATAATAATAAAATTTATGAAAGAATAATATAAAAAGATATTAGACTCTTAAATAAACTCTAATTAATAGATAAACTAGGACTCCTAATATCCTTACCCAATCATAATTATCTCTCTATCAATATAAATATTTCCAATCAAGCCCAGAAGGAGGCTAATTCACAATTACTCATTCCTCAAATTTTAAGAGTTTAACAATTGATGTGGCGAGCATGGAACACATCTTTAAACTCTAAAATCTCCCAATCCTTTTCACATTTGAAAGTTATGGCTAACAATTCAAGTGAACATCCTAACATAGAAAGCCAAGGCGATGGTTGCGGCAAAACAGTTACGTGAACCGTGTTAGCTCCTCCAACACCGACTGATCCTCAGGTAGCAATAGCCCTCGCCCATGCCTTAGTTCGCCATTATGCTCTAGTGTCTCCTTGAGACCCCTCATCCCAACCGCAAATTGACACCACCAAACAGACCAATTAACCTCCACCACCAAGAGCATAGTAAACCTCCACCATCACCTAACTCACAAAGCCATCTAATATTTGAATGATTCCAGGAGGCAGTGTCACACCCCAAAATTGACAGTGCAATGGTCCTAAGGTCCAGGTAGGCTTAAGGCCACCGGGCACCTTGTAGAATCCACAAATGAACTAATCTAATCACACACATTACTTATGTTGATGAATTACTTAGATGGGCTACAATACTGTTTACATTATAGCTTACATATAAATAATACTAATATCATTCACAAAGGTATTATGGAGTAACTAAAGTTCATATAACTTATCAACAACTTATAATATCTAACAACTATTTACATTATTCACAGACTTCTTATTGGAAAAAGGAAATCAAGAAGCTGATGGACCTAGATCACTTATACTTGAAACCACAGATACTTGAGTGAGTCGTCAACTCAGTGAAATTATAGTGTCATATCGGTAGCATGTACATTAAAAGTATCTCAAGGTTCAACATTCATAGTATCATAGGATGATAGTACCATTATAGCTGGTCAACAAAAATAGGTCCATGTAAAGGATGCATACTAATCGGATGAACATCACCAAGACAATACCAGTCATATGACAGATAATCACATATATAGAACTAAATAAAATATATCACTATGTATATTTCAGTGCAATCACACATTACACAGTTTAGGGCAGTAACTTCTCCCTTTAATTATAAATCTATATGTGCACATAGCCTGATGGTATAGCCCCGATCAAGTTGAGATTTTATCATATTGGCTAAACAAAATGCTTGGTACAATCAAATAGGCCTACAGGCCAAATAGGTTTTATAATTCACAATCTCAATATCACAATTAACAAATGGTTTCAAATACCAATAATATTATGCATTTGATCAAAAGTTTTAATGCAACAAGGAAGGGTTAGACACTATAACTCACCTTGAAAGAAAAAATCAATCACTTATAATTTTAAAACTGTTCTGTGATAATCCTCGACCTATATTCACATTTAACCACATAGTTCACTTTTAATTTTTTTCTAGTTCTTTATTGACATTCAAGATCCTTTGATATTTTTATTCATTAAATACGAATCTAAAATTTTTTGGGACAAATATTATACATATTAAGCTTTATGTTCATTCACTATATGCTCATATTCATAGTTTATTCACTTATATTTTAATATGCTCAATTTAGTGCAAGCTTATTGAAACACAAAATTTTGAACATGTGAGTCACTTGCATTCTGTTGACTATATTTTCATTTCTAAAAAATTTTTCGCTATGAAATTGTTACACAATGTTCCCAAAATCTTATGGAACTTCTAGATTAAACTTCATGATTTTTAGAGTTCATTTACCTATTCAAATAATCCAATTATAGAATCAGATATTTCAGCTTTTATAATCTGAGTAGTCTACTTTCTTTTATTAATATATCCATTTTTCCTCATTATTTTGACTTTCCTTTATAAAACAAACCTTCTTAGCATATTGGATACATCTCTGTAAAATTTTATAACTTTTGAAATTTATTTGCATGGTCAAACAGCCTAAACACGGTAATGAAATCTATTTAGAGTGTCACATCGAGCAGTCTGTATTCACTTAGCTATAAATTCCTTTCCTTCCATCTTCTAAACTTATTCTTTTACCACAACCTTTCCAACATCCTAGCTTAGCTCTCCGTAAAATTTCATTAATTTTGAAGCTAGTTTACATATTTAACTTAACAAAGTACGGTGGTTGAATTGAAGCAGCTTCATTGAGATAGTTTTAGAAATTATAGATTCTAGCACTTGCGTGATCAATTCCTTTCAATATAAACCAATTTCTAACATCCTAATTGATCAATTAACATGTTTAAAAGATAATTTGAACTTTTTAGTTATCAAAATAAAGATTTAAGCTTAGGAAAATATGAAAATCAAATGAAGAATTTGAATTCCATACTTTCTTTTAATTTCTTTTCTTTTCTCTTCTTTTTTTTTCTTTGTTAGCTTCACTTTTCCTTTGATAATATTATTTTCACTTGGTATTTTAGGGTGAATGAACTATAGAAATGTTAGAATGATATAAAATCTCACAATCATAGTCTTTAAGTAACTCCATCCACCTTCATTGCCTAAGATTTAGATCTTGGAAGATATATTCAAGACTCTTATGATCTATAAAAATCACATTTTTCACCATATAGATAGTGTCTTCATATTTTCAAAGCAAATACTACTGCTACTATTTCTAAAACATGAATAGGATAATTAACCTCATCTTTTCTCAATTCTCTAGAAACATATGCAATCACCTTATCATCCTGCATTAAAACACAGCCTAATACTATTCTAGATGTGTCGCAATACATTATAAATTTGCCTCATTCCTTAGGTAGTGCTAGAATAAGTGCAGATGCCAAAAATTCCTTTAACTAAGAGAAACTCTCCTCACATCTATTATTCCATTCAAGTTTTACTCCTTTGTTGAGTAATTTAGCAACTGGTGCAATTATCTCAAAAAGATCTTTTACAAATCTCCTATAATAACTAGCCAATCCTAGAAAACTCCTCACTTTTGTTATATTTTTGCTAAGGCCAGTCAGCAATTGCCTCAATTTTCTTAGGGTCCACTTGTAAACCTTCATGGGTAATCACATGCCCTAAGAATGATACTTTATCTTGCCAAAATTCACACTTGGACAATTTAACATACAAACAATTCTCTCACAAAGTTTGCAATACTATCCATAAATATTCTTTATGCTCTTTCTGACTTTTGGAGTATATCAATATGTCATCTATAAAACAACTATAAACTTATCTAGGTATGGCTTGAAAACCTAATTCATTAGGTGTATGAATACTGCGGGTGCATTAGTGAGCCCAAAAGGTAATACCAAGAATTTATAGTGCTCATACCTTGTATGAAAGGCTATTTTAGGTACATCATCCTTCTTAATCCTTAACTGATGATACCCATAATAAAGATCTATCTTAGAAAAATATCTTATCCTTTGTAGCTGCTAAAAAATATCATCACTTATAGGCAATGGGTACCTATTCTTCATAGTCACCCTATATAATTGTCTATAATATATACACATTCGAAATGAACATCCTTTTTCTTATAAAAAAGAATTAGTGCACCCCAAGGTGATCTACTTGGTCTAATGAAACTTTTATCTAGGAGGTCTTGCAATTGTACTTTCAATTCCTTAAGTTCAATTGAGGACATTCAATATGGAGGAATAGAGATGGGTGTGGTATCAGGAACAAGGTCTATACTAAACTCTATTTCCATTTCTGGAGTCAAAGTGGTCAAATCCTTGAGAAATACATCAGGATATTCTTGTACCACAGGTGTTTGGTCTAAACTAGGGGATGTAATATTACTATCTCTAATATGGGCTGAATATCCTATACACCCCTTCATCAATAATTTCTTAGCATTAATGGCTGAAATCAAACTACTTAGCATTTTACTCCTATCTCCTTGAAATTCAAAGGTTTCCCCTGAAGGATTATGAAGTATCACTCATTTCCCATTATAATCTAAAGTGGCAAAGTATTTAGACAACCAATCCATTCCAAGGATGACATCAAACTCTAACACTAGTAATTCAATCATATCAGCTTTCAAAATTTTATCATCTATCATCATTTAATAAAAGGGTTATATATTCTTAGCAATAATCTCTTCCTCCAAAAGAGTAGACACAGTAAGAGAAATTTTTAATATTTTAGAAGGCACATAAATGTGGAAGAAGAATAAGTTGACACAAAGGAATGAGTTGCCCTATAACAAAAAAACATTCTTGCCTTAATATATTAAACGAAAAATAATACATGTAATAACTGTGTTTGATTCTTGTGCCTCCAAAGGTACTAATGTATATACTCTTCCTTTACCTCTTCCTCAAGGGGGTTGTTCTGTAGTGTAACACTACCCCTTCCAGAACCTCTCCCAACACCATTAGGTTTAGGACCTCTTTCTATATGCATTGTGGTTTGAGAAATTTGGGGTCTAGTTTCTATTGCTATTAACGGACAATCTCGAATCATATGACTTCTTTGTCCACATTTAAAGCATGCCCCAGTTTGCTTATAACATCGACCTCTGTGTAATCTTCCACAAGTCTGGCATGGAGTATGTATAGGAACCCTCTATGTAAGAGTACTAGGAAGTCCATGATTAATTGTTACTGGCGGGCTTCCTGTAAATGGCTTAGGTGGAAGGCCAATTGGCACCCCTTGAGGATTATTTCATGACACAGAAGATGATTGTGGCAAAGCACTAAATTTCCCCACTTATTCCCTTCCTCTCTATCTTATAGAACCCTCAATCCTAACTTTCTTCTTTTATTCTTGAGTTGTTTTGACTTCCATCTCCCTATTCTCAATCATTCTTGCACTATCCACTATCTGATAATAGGAACCATAATCATTAGCATCCAAAATCCTATACAACAATGCTACCAACCCCCATCTAAACCTATCTATTCTTGCTACTTCATTTGGTACTAAAACAGGTACATACTTACTCAATTGATCAAATTGTTTAGCCTATTTAGATACTATCATATCTGGAGTTTGCACTAGCCTCTCAAATTCTATAGCTTTAGCTTCTAACGCTTTCTAGTAGAAACTCTTTTAATACCATTTTTGCAAAATTTTCCCAAGTAAAAGAACTTTTCTTCTTAGAAAACAAGGAACGTCTCTTTTGTACCATTCTTTTGCATCACCCCTCATTTCACACCCAAAAAATTCAACTGTTTTCTTATCTAGGCAATGAAGTATCTGAATCTTTGCCTCCATTTCCTCTAAAAATTCAATGGGATCTTCTTCCCCTTTATAAATAAAGGCTTTAATTTCAATAACCTCTAATAAATTTCTTTGTTTTTTCGGTTCTATTTATGGGGATGGAGGCAGAGCTGCAATAATTTGAACTTCAGGTTTGCTATTGTGTCTTTGCTATACTAAAATTTATGTTATCAGTTCATAGTTCTTTTGTAATTGCTCAATCCTTCGCACTACCCCAACCATTTTGTCTTTAGGGGCTACTGGTACTGGAGGTGGAGACAATTCATTTTCAACTCTCTATACTGATTCTTCTAAAAGGACAACCCCTTCGGATTTGATTATCCTTATTCTCCTTCTAGGTGCTATACTAAATCTATAAGTAGGAAAAAGTACTCAATACACACATGATGCAATGAGGATCTAGATAACACTGAAAACAAGACACAGCGTAAGCCTATGCTCCATAGTATTCTACCCATTTATACGTATAGACCATTAACCTAAATGTTACTATAAACCATCACTTTGATACCAACCTGTCACACCATAAAATTGATGGTGCAACGATCCTAAGGTCCAGTAGGCTTAAGGCCACCAGGCACCTCGTAGAACCCACAACTAAACTAATCCAATTGCCCACATTACTTATCTTGATTAATTACTTAGAAGGGCTAGAATCAATTTATTTACTTTCATTTAATCCTCAAGATTATTGATTACAATCTTTCACACTTTGTATAATCATATATCACACTCTCAAAATACTATTTACATTATAGCTTACATATAAACAATACTAATATCATTCACAAAGGTACTATAGAGTAACTAAAGTACATATAACTTATCAACAACTTATAATATCTAACAACTATTTACATTATTCATAGGCTTCTTGTTTGAAAAAGGAAATTAAGAAGCAGACAAACTTGGATCACCTCTACCTAAAACCACAAATGCTTAAGTGAATCATCAAATCAGTGAAATTATAGTGTCATATCGGTAGCATGTATATTGAAAAGTATCTCAAGGTTCAACATTCATGGTAACATAGGATGGTAGTATCATTATAACTCATCAATAGAAACAAGTCCATGTAAAGGATTCATACTAATCGAAATGCCCTAACTCCAACCACCAGAGAAATTGTCCGCTTTGGATCAAGCCGGTTTTATCACATACTAGATCGGCAAGACACACACAGTTTTGTCCCACAGGTGAAATGGAAACTTCCCAGGAGGTCACCCATCCTAGGATTTTTGTCAAGCGAGCACGCTTACCATAGAGTTCTTCCAACTCTCCAGCCACTCCACCAAAAGGCGTCTCTAATGATTAGTTACGCCCTTTTCGATATATGATCTGATTCATTCATGTATCCCGCATACTACTACCCTAGCTAGCCTGCCATCCTAGAAGCTCACCAGGAACCCTCTCTACCCGCCCTCTTAGGATCATTTTGTCGGATCGGGATGTCACACAAATCAATATTACAAAGCTATTGCCAATAATATGACAGATAATAACATAGATATAACTGAAGAAAATATATTACTATGTACATTCCTGTGCTATCAAACATTACACACTATAGGGCAGTAACTTCTCCCTTTAATCACAACTCTCTATGTTCACATAACTTGATGGTATAGCCCACATCAAGTTGGGATTCTAATATATTGGCTAAACAAAGAGCTTGGTACAATCAAATAGGCCTAAAGGCCAAATAGGTTTCAAAATTCACAATCTCAATATCACAAGTAACAAATGGTTTATAATACCAATAATGTTATGCATTTGATCAAAAGTTCCAATGCAACAAGGAAGGGTTAAACACTATAACTCACCTTGAAAGTGAGAATTTGATTCCTCTCAATCACTTATAATTTCAAAACTGTTTCATGATAATCTCGACCTATATTCATGTTTAAACAAATTTTGCACTTTTTAGTTTCGTTTCTAGTTCTTTATTGGCATTCAAGATTCCTTGATATTTTTATTCAGTAAATTTGAATCTAAAATTTTGGGGACAGAAATTACACATATTAAGCTTTATTTTCATCCACTATATGCTCATGTTCATAGTTTATTACTTTTGTTTTAATATGCTCAATTTAGTGCAAGCTTAGTGAAATACCAAATTTTCAGCATGTGAGCCATTTGCATTCTCTTGACTATATTTTCATTTCTAAAAATTCTTTTGCTATGGAATTTTTATATAATGTTCCCAACATCTCAGAGCACACTTAGATTAAATTTCATGAATTTTAGAGTTTATTTACCTATTCAAATACTCCAACTATAGAATCTAAATTTTCAGCTCTGCTTTCTTTTATTAATATCTCCATTTTTCCTTATCATTTGGACTTAAATTTTTAAAAAACTTCTTGACATTTTAGGCTACATCACTATGAAATTTCATAATTTTTGAAATTTATTTTCATGGTCAAATAGCCTAAACACAGTAGTGAAATCTGTCTAAAGTGTCAGACAGAGCAATTTATATTCACTTAGTTATGAATTCTTTTCCTTTCATCTTCTAGACTTGTCCTTTTCCCATAACATTTCCAACATCCCAACCTAACTCTATCAAACTTTATTAATTTTGAAGGTTGTTTACATATTTAACTTAACAAAGTACAGTGGCAGAATTGAAGTAGCTTCATTGAGATAGTTTTGAAAATTGTAGTTTCTAGCTTTTACATGATCAATTCCTTTTAATCCAAACCAATTTCTAGCATCATAATTGATCAATTAACATGTTTAAAAGATAATTTGAATTTTTTTAGTTATCAAATTAAATATGTAAGCTTAAGCAGATATGAAAATTGAAGGGAGAATTTGAATTCCATACCTTTCTTTTAATTTCTTTTGCTTTCTCATCTTTTGTTTCTTTGTTAGCTTCCTTTTTCCTTTGATAATATTATTTTCACTTGATATTTTTTGGTGAATGAACTCTAGCAATTATTAGAATAATAGAAAGAAGAAGGAGAAAGGAGAAGCCTATGTTGGGAATGAAGAGGTGAAGAGGTCGGTATTATCTCCTAATACACTTGTCCTCTTTTCTTTTACTAAGGAGATGACTCACCTGTACACTTGCCTCCTTTCTCTTAACTAAAGAGGTGAGTCACTCAAACAATTTCCTTCTTTCCCTTAAGATGGGTTGCCACTTGTATAGGTAAAATGTCCCTTTTATCCCCTTTAATCACTTTGGTTATACAATAGTCTAGGTGCCCTTTTAGATCAATTCACATTTTTATACTTAAGCTTCTTCTTATTTTTTTTCATATTTTAATTTATAGTTTTTGGTTCACTTAATTAGAATAAGATTATATTTTATTTTTATAGAATTATGGTGCATTTCAATTTAATTTCCTAAGGGGATTTTTGTGCATTTGTGTTATCATACCTTAGATGTTTTAGAATTTTCCACTTTAATTAGTTTAATACTTTACAAATTTCATGTCTTTACATTTCAATAGTCCTTTATTATCTAAATAGGTCACATATTTTATAAAATATTTCTTTATTACTTATTTACTTAATTTACATAATATTTAGGGTATAAGACTTTCATTTCGTTTAGGGTGTTACAGGCAAAGTCAAAGATGAACCTTAGCATGACCGCACCTTGCAATCAAGAATGGAGCAGGAGCCACACACCCCCCCAATCTTGGATTAGTCCTAACCTTTATAATGTTGTCAAAGACATAGTTAGAGAGTGTAGGGAAATAAGAGAAGTCAAGGACTATGGCCTTCAGCAAGACTCACCTCTATCAACTATTATCTTAGGTTCAGCTTTTGCCCTTAAGTTTAAAATCCTAAATTTCCAACCATTTGATGGATCTACCCATCCCCAAAGCCATCTGGCTATCTTTCGAACTATGATGTACCTTCAAACCAACTTTGAGGATATCATGTGTAAGGTCGTCCTAATTACCTTAAAAGGGGGCAGCCCAAGATTAGTATTAGACTATCAAAACAAGATCCATCTAATCATTCTCCCAACTGCCTATTGCATTTCGAGCTTGATTCATAATAAGCGTGCCATCTAGGAAAATCTTGTCTGATTTGACAGACCTAGAGAGAGAAGATGACAAGATGTTGAGACAGTATGTCACCAAATTCCAAAGAACGGTGATGTAGATTGAGAACTTGAATGATGAAGTGGCCATTAGTGTCATGGCAAAGAAATATGACAAACTATTCGTGAGTTTGAGTATAGACCCTCCTCTAACTTTTGTTGCACTCATGGCACGAGCTCACAAATATACAAAGCTAGATGAAGCTAATGAAGCTCAACATTGAAGATCGCATGAGGAAGAAAATCTTAGGCATAGAAGACAACCTTCTCTAATTAGGAGATGTTCACCTAGGAGAAGATTGACTCTCCAACATCCACGAGCTAGCTACACTATTAGACCACCCTACTCAAGAGAAGATAGATCACAACATGACCAAGAGTTCACCCAGTGCCTGAGGGTGAACTCACCAAGTAGGAGGTGAAGCTGGAAAGATATCTGACCTTAGGTGTTGAATTACCCATAGAAGTACATACAAGCTCAAGAAAATTCATGGAGCCGAACTACCCTGGACATGAAATTTAGACAATTTGAAGAAGGCTTATTGTATTTCCACTCAATAAGATGCAAAGTGACTTTAAATTAAGATAGTAAAGAGACCTTAGGTTTTTTCACTTACTACACCATGCCTTATAAAGGTAAGAGAGGCATGATGTATTAAGTTTTTTCTTGAAGGATCTTACTTAGAAATTTCTTGCTATTCTTTTACTTATAACCAAGTCCGTAATTTTGGACATACTCAGTTCTGCAGTTTAGACTTAAGCTGTCCATAAGTTCGGACCTACTCAGTTCTCCAGTTTGGACTTAAGCGGTCCATAACCAAGTCCATTAGTTCGGACATGCTCAATTCTCTAGTTTGGACTTAAGTGGTCCATAACTAAGTCCATCAGTTCAGACATGCACATTTCTCCAGTTCGGACTTAAGCAGTCCTCCAGCTCGGCTTGGACTTAAACAATCCTCCAATTTGGCCTGGACTTTAGTAGTCCTCTAGTTTGGCTCGAACTTATGCAATCCTCCAGTTCGGCCTGGACTTAAGTATTCCTCTAAGTTCGACTCAAACATAAGTAGTCCTCCAATTCGGCCTGGACTTAAGCAGTCCTCCAATTCGCCTTGGACTTAAGTAGTCCTCTTAGTTACCCTGGACTTATGCAGTCCTCTAGTTCAGCCTAGACTTAAGCAGTCCTCCAATTTGGCTTGGACTTAAGTAGTCCTCCAATTTGGCTCGAACTTAAGCATTCCTCCAATCTGGCCTGGACTTAAGCAGTCCTTCAATTCGGCCTGGACTTAAGCAGTCCTCTAGTTCAACTAGGACTTACGTAGTCCTCCAATTGGGCCTGGACTAAGCAATCCTCCAGTTCAGCTTGGACTTAAGTAGTCCTCCAGTTCAGCTCAGGCATGAACATTGATTCATTTTGAATCAAAACCGAACCGTATTATAGATTAACCGAATTACCATTCTTTTGAAGGTCATGAGTGAAGAAAAATTTTGGTGAAATATATTTTATCCTACCTCCTTCAATGTAACCTTCCTTTAATTAATGTATGCATGCATCATTATCTTCATATAGTATTGTGGGGACTTCCTTTTAGAAAGATAGACTGCTTATACTTCAAATATATTTAATTATGGACCTCAACCAAATACAGTTTTTACTTACTTCATAGATTGCTAAAATTTTTGCATGGATAGAAGTAACTGCTAGTTTGTTTTGTAGAACAGCATGAAATAGTTGTACCTTCACATGTAAATAAGTATCCTATTTGAGATCTACCAATATGTGGATCTGATAAATAACCTACATCTACATAGCTAATTAAATTTGATTTTGATATATTAGAATAATATAAACTAATAACTATTGTACCTCGAAGATATCAAAATATATGCTTAACTCCATTCAAATGTCTTCGTGTTAGAGAAGAATTATATCTTGCTAATAGATTTACAACAAATGCTATATCAGGTCAAGTATAACTAGCAAGATACATTAGTGGCTCTATTGCACTAAGATAAGATACTTTAGGACCAAGAAGTTCATCATTTTCTCAAGGTCGAAAAGGCTCCTTTTTCAAATCAAGTGAGCTCACAACCATTGTTTTACTTAATGGATGTGCTTTATCCATATAGAATTATTTTAAGACCTTAGCTATGTATGTGGATTAATGAATGAAAATTTCATTTGGAAAATGCTCAATCTATAAGCTGAGACAAAACTTTATTTTTTCAAGGTCTTTCATCTCAAATTCTTTTTTTAAATAATCCACAGTTTTGGAAAGCTCTTCAAAAGTTTCAATAATATTTAAATCATCAATATAAAAAGCAATAATGGCAAATCTAGATCCAAATTTCCTTATTATAATGCATGGACAGGTAACATTATTTTGATAGCCTTTTTTCAACAAATATTTACTAAGGCGATTGTACCATATGCGTCCAAATTGCTTCAGTCCATATAGAGCTCTATATAACTTAATTGAATAATTTTCTCGAGAATTTAATTTTTATGCTTCAAACAATTTAAACCCTTCAGGGATTTTCATGTATATATCTTTATCAAGTGAGCCATATAAATAGACAGTCATTACATCCATTAGATGTTTTTAATTTTTTCATGAATTGTTAGACTAACCAAATATCGAAGCGTAATCGCATCCACCACGGGAGAATAAATATTCTCATAATCGATGCTAAGTCTTTGCGAAAAATCTTGTGCAACAAGTCTTGATTTATACCTTATAATTTCATTACTCTCATTTCGTGTTTACACAAATACTCATTTGTATCCCACTGGCTTAACATCTATTGATGTTTGAACTAGTGGTCCAAAAACTTTACACTTTTCAAGCAACTCTAATTCTGTCTCAATTGCATCTTTTCATTTGAGCCAACTATCTCTTTCTCTACGTTCTTCGAAAGACATATGTTCAATATCCTTATCATCTTTCACAATATTAAGCACTCATTAAATGCAAAAATTGTCAACTTTTATCCGATGTCAGTTCAACCTCTGTCCAGACATAACACACTACAAGAAAATTGCCATTTAGAAAAGGAAATTTTCATTTCTAAATGAGAAAAATCTATTGCTAAAACAGTTTTGACACATATTAGAAATGGATTTTGTCCGTGACAATTATGAGTGTTCCTATATCAGTTTAGAAATGGATACAATCATCCATTTCTATTATGGCAATATATTTATCCGTTTCTCTTTTTTAAAAAATCTGTTTCTAATTTCTAACCTACTGGGGATGAATTTCTTTTTTTAATCCATTTCCATTCTGTTTCTCAATCCATTTGTATATACATTTTCAATTATTTTTATCCATTTCTAATATCCGTTTCTAATATTTCACAAAAAATAAAAACAAAATTTTACCATTGCTAATTCCCTTCTTTTGTTAAATCCTTTTCTAAGATTTTGGTTAACAAATAATATTCTATTTTATTTCGTTTCCAAATCCATTTCTATTTTCTCAGTTGTAAAAAATCCATTATTTTCAATATTTTAACCCTATCACGTTTCTAATTTACTAATTTATACATTTCTAATAAAACTAAATTAAAGTCAAATATAAAAAGTTAATATAAAATTAAAATTATTTTAAGTGTACATCAAATATCAAGACAACATAGTGCACAAGAATTGTCAAGACACGATAATCAACCGATGATAATTCAACTCTTATAGGAAACAATTCAAGAATCGTCGGAAACACAATGGTTGCATGGCTGACAAACCAATGCTAGAAATTAAACACACATGATCATTACATAGAAGTTGCCTATCATTGTCATAGGAAGTAGATCTGTATCGACTCCATCTGAGTAACCAGGAAGATTTAATAGTTAGAGCTTACTGACTCTCTGAATGTAGCTTCTGAGCCAAGAAGAAAAATATTTGGTGAAAATCTCCTTCCTGAAAGAGAGAGTAAAGCAATTCCGTCATTGATCAGGGAAAGAAGTATTAGCAAATTTCCATTAAATATGCAAAAGATTTTAGAGCCATTTATTAATTTATTCGAGAGTACTCTGGAAGCCTCTTATCTTGCTGCAAAAAAATGATCAATCATTCATGTAAGGACCTGGTTGGTATAAATGAGTTCTACAACATTTTGTAAAAATTTCATGTTCTCATGTTTGGTATGAAAATATAATTATTTCACTCAAAACTATATTTTATTTAATTGATATAATTGTACTAAATTTTACCATTTGTGAATGAATTCTATACTTCAATTTCATTTATGCCAAATAAGGAGTAAGACCATAGAACTAGGAGGATTTTGTTTACAGCTAGAACTAGGAGGATTTTGTTTACAGCCTTTGGCCTAGCTCATAAAAGGTTGGTGTGGAGTGATCCTAGCTGTCAATATCTATGCTATGTTGTGAACAAAACTAATTGAGAAAAATAAAAGCAATACTTCTGGTGGAAGGCTTAAAAATATCATCAATTAGCAAACCCCCACCCATACACCCAGAGACATAGTACAAAGAAAAGAATCTAAAAACAAAGAAAATATGACCAAAGGAAAACTCACCTTCCACCTTCAACTAATCCCTCTGCAGCTTTCTCGAGAAAATCTTGAACCCTTTGACTTCCCTTTGGAGCAAGTCCCACAAATTCTAGGGCCTTCACCTGCAACGAGGAAAAAGTACCAGTTAAATACCTGCAAGATTACAATTGCTGAGATTTGAGACAGATAAGACGGAAGTACATGGTTCGTCAATTCCAAAAAAAATATGGTTCAAACAAATGTTACTAGAACCAGGCAAAAATTTATGTCCTTACCATGTTTTTTATGAAAAACCTCCTAATAGCTGTTAATCGGAAGTTACTGAAAGAAAAGTGATTTTTGTCCAAGGGCAAGTACCATGGAACAGGTGAGCTTGTTGCAAGATCTTTTGACCAAATGACCTTCATGTGAAAGAAAATAAAATCACCATTACTTTTTTATAATTTATTTGACATTTTACACAAAAGGTCTTGTCGCAGGGGGAGGTTATAGGGCTGTCAGTTTTTTTAACAAGTAAGCTAGAATAGAGTTGATTGTAGGTGGAACAGTAAACAATTAGGTTTATAACCTTTGAATTAAAATTATGAGGGACATAAGATGATTTACAATGCTAATGGTGTTGTCTATTTATAGTGATAAATCCTAACTAGATTAGGAATCCTAATTAAAGAAAGAACTAAAACTCTATTCCTATTCAATGATAAAATAGTAAATCCTAATCAAATAAGGAAACGGAAAACTAATGCAAATCTGAAGTAAAACAGTAAATTAAATAAAATCCTAATTGTGCTAGGAATCCAATTAGGACTAGGATTGCTTCTGCATCATTCTCTCCGGGTTTGAAAAAGACTCGGCTCCGACGAGTAAGCCTTGATATATTCTGCATATATGGCTGGATCAACTTGCTCTAGCTCTTCTTTAGAAATCCATGTACTTTCACTTGCTGGTTTTCCAAACCACTTAACTAAAAATCGTCTATATTGGTTGCCA
>CANUEP010104656.1:0-42105 GCA_947857235.1 Jatropha podagrica
GGCTGGTTTTATTGGGCTTGACAATTTATTATGGATCCATTGTTGGATTTTATTTTCAGTAGTGGAATTCTTAAAGGATCCCCACCATTTTATTTTGTGATGTTTTACCAAAATGGGTATTTGGGTTCCAGGGCTATGTTGGTAGCCCATGTACCATTGATAAACCCAAGGTGTGAAAAAAGATAAACAAACAAATAAATTCCAAGATAAAAAATCATTAAAAGATTTAACTTGTTTTAACTGTGGACAGAAAGGTCATACATCTAAATACTGTAAGTTTAACAAAAGACTAAATGAATTAAATTTAGAAGAAGACATGGTAAATAAAATTCAACAATTGTATATAGACTCAGACTCTTCAGATAGCGAAGTTTCTGAAAGTAGTAATCAGATTTCCATACAATATATATATATATATATATATATATATATATATCATCATTCAAACACCATACATATAATCAAATAATAATACTTAAAATATCCATCAATCTCATTAATTATAATTTTAAAATTTGCAACCTCAATATTGTTTACTATAAGTCCATACATGCCATAGTTCGCATAACTACACATGTCCTACTCAAAATCTATACTTCTACTCTGACGCTACCTCTCGGTTCTTCGTGTAGCACCCACAGCACACAACCTGCGTGTGATAAAAATCAACGCGCTGAGTGGAAGACTTAATGGTACTAAATAATTATCACATAAAATAGCAAGAAATTCCAAATAATAAATCCCAAATATGTTTAAAATACTCAAATCGAAATATATGTATTAAACATTGAAAACATGCCAATTAAATCAAATATTTCAAAAACCATAAAGAAATTCACTTTTAAAGAATAATTCATAATCCAATAAAAATAAGAAAAGATATCACGAATACAAATATATCCTCATTTTCTTATAGTAGAATAAAATCCCATTCTTGATTAAGGCTCGTACTAATACAAAATGAACGTAAGCAGATTTGATCGTGGCCTGTGAAAGCGCCACCCCCATCATACAATCGTGGCCTATGAGAGCGCCACCCCCATCACATAATCGTGGCCTGTGGAAGCGCCACCCCCATCACACAAACATGGCCTGTGGAAGCGCCACCCCCATCACACCATAAGCGCGTCCGTTCATTCATAAGGGCTCATAACCCTAGCATATAATCATAGCTCCACATAACAGAATGGGCTGATAACCTGAGCGTGCTCACAATCGAAATCAATCTCATCATACTACATTTCAATCATGCATAGTAGAGCCCAAAAATAAATGCATTCTTCCACAAATAGTCTCATTTCTTATTCACCATTTCTTATCCAAAAACATTTTATATCCAACACTTATTATTTCAAAATCACTTAACTTACAACTTGTAAATGCACTTCAAATCCTTTTATGTTTGAATCCCAAACCATACTTTCCTAATCACAAATAATCATAACTTAAAAATGCTTAAAGGTCAACATTTAAAAGATCAAAATCATGCCTTAACTACTAAAGAAGGTTTGGCCTCTTTATGAAAAGAAAGGACGAAAAGCTTCCTCCATCAAATGCCTTAATCATTAACTCAAAATCATTACTCAAAATCATTAAATCCATTACTATAAACAATTTACTACAAAATTCCATTTTTACACATTTAAAGCTTCTTTAAGTCCTTGGAAAATGCTAAAGCTTTGAAATTCAAAGTACGCTTAAAACCATCATCAAATTAGTCATTATCAAACTCATTTAAGTTAAAATCCAGCTTAGAAAACAAAGAGATCAAAGTGCCCTTCACCATATCAAGGTTCAACCATTCTTCCAAATCAAAGGGGGAAATGGTTTCTTTCCAAATTAATCTCATAAATCATAAGGAAAACCACTTTAAAGCTCATTCACAATCAAGGAAATAAAAAACAACAACAAAAATTGAGGCCCTTCCTCTAAGGAGGGTTCGACCACTCTTGAGAGAAGAGGGAGGAGAGGTTCCTCTTCCCATTCTAGCATTATTTCATGCTAATCATAATAAAATAATCAAATATCAATTCCCCAACTCAATTCACACAAATTCTCAAAATTCCATTCAAAACCTAAAAATTGAGAACTTGAGAAAATGAAAGGGGAATGGAAATATAATTGCACTAACCTTTCAATCAAGCTTTAAGAAGCTTAGAAAGCTTCACTCTATAGCCTTTCCTTTCCTTTTGGTGGAGGGTTCTCCCATTTCTTCAAAGTAGGAAAATTCTCATCAAAATAAAAAATTAACACAAAAGATAGATGGAGCATGATTTAATGCATTAATCCCATGCTTAAACCTTGAATTCTACTTATAAAATCACAAAACTTAAAATTCACAACTTACTTGCTTCAATAGCAACTTCAATTCCCAAGCTTTTTACTTCTCTTACTTAATTCTCAAGGTTTAATTAATAATCTTTGGTTTATTTCATGAAATTTGAGGTCGTTAGTGGTAAGAAATTGAAACAAATGGATGAGGAGAAGAAGGTGAAAATGGCGTGGAAGATGAAGAAGAAGGAGAAGAGAAAGTGTGGCTTAGGTGGTAACTTTTAGGTATAAAAGTCAAACTTTGCTTCCTAATTTTATGTCAAATGAGTGGCCATGACCAAGTCCTAAGTAATCTCATCCAATGGCTCTAAATATTCCTCAAATAATTCTCTTCTAAATATTATTCAACTCCACCAATTAATTAAATTAACTTCACAAAAGTAATTCCTCATTTATTCCTTAATATACCACACTAGAAATAATATTCATTAATTGCCGCAATTCTCCAAAAATATTCATGAAATATTTTCTACCCACCTAAATCATGCAAATATGCTCCAAAATATTAAATAGAATATTGGACACACGTAGTAATTTTTTCGGATCGAAATAATACCAAGTTCCAGACCAATGGTACTATTCACAGACCAGTAAATCACTATTAACGACACTGAAAAATATTCCGTTACAGTTCTCCCCCCTTAAAAGAAATTTGTTCTCAAATTAATCTGATATGAATAACTGAGGATGTTGTTGTCGCATATCCTCTTCTTTCACCCAAGTAGCCTTCTCTGTCTTATGGTTCCTCCATAGGACCTTCACTAGAGGTATTCTCTTATTCTTTAATTCCTTAACCTCTCTAGCAAGTATCCTCATGGGTTCTTCCTCATACATCAAATTTGGCTCGATGGTCACAGACTCAACTGAAATCACATGTGAAGGATCCGACCTATATCTCCGTAACATGGATACATGAAAGACATTATGTCTCTGATCCATGTCTTGTGGTAAAGCTAGTCTATAGGCCAACGATCCTACATGCTCTAAGATCTCATATGGACCTATGAACCTCGGACTAAATCTCAAAACTTTCTTTCATGGCAACACCTTCAAGAACACTCTATTACCCACAGCATACTCAATATCCTTCCCCTTAAGTTCAGCATATGACTTCTAACGATCTGAAGTCGCTTTTAACCTTTCCTTTATGATCTCACTTTATCCTCCACATCACGGATCAAATCAGGACCCACTATCTTACCCTCACTAAGCTCCATCCAACATAGAGGTGTCCTACACCTCTTATCATACAAAGCCTCAAATGGAGTCATCTGAATACTCGACTAATAACTGTTGTTCTAGGCAAACTCCACAAGTCGAGTATACTTCCCCCAACTGCCCTCAAACTCTATCACACAAGCCCTCAACATATCCTCTAACATCTGAATTACCCGCTCGGACTGATCATTTGTTTGTGGACGGAAAGTTGTGCTGAAATGCAATCTAGTACCCAAGGCCTCATGTAACTTCTTCCAGAACCTCGAAGTAAATCTCAGATCTCTATCAAAGATAATGGAGGAAGGAACTCCATGAAGTCTCACAATTTCATCAATGTAGAGCTCTGCGTACTACTCTATCATATAATCAGTCCTAATTGGAAGAAAATGCGCTAAATTAGTCAATTTGTCAACTATAACCCAAATAGCATCTTTCTTCCGAGGCGCAATAGGCAAACCAATCACAAAATCTAGGTGATCCTATCCCATTTCCACCCCGGAATAGAGATAGGGTGTAGCAAACCCGATGGGACCTAATGCTCTACCTTAACCTGCTAACAGGTCAAGCATCTCGATACAAAACCTGCAATGTCCCTCTTCATAGCCAGCCACCAATACTGTACTCTCAGATCCCTGGACATCTTATTACTACCTGGATGATAGAATACGGGCTACTGTGGGCTTTCTCTAAGATACTCCACGAATCCGAGATCTTAGGCACACAAATCCGATCTCCAAAATACAAGTAATCATCCCTAATCTCAAATCTCTTCTTCTTACCCTCTCTGACCAAGCCTTTGCACTTGGCAATAGTCACATCACCCTACTGTGCATCTCTGATCTTGTAACGGACTATTTTTCAGTGTCGTTGATAGTGATTCACCAGTCTGTGAATAGTACCATCAGTCCGGAACTTGGTATTTTTTCGATCCAAAAAAATTACTACATGTGTCTAATATTTTATTTAATTTTTTTGGAGCATGTTTGCAAGATTTAGGTGGGTAGAAAATATTTCATGAATATTTCTGGAGAATTGCGGCGTTAATGAATAGTGATTTTTAGTGTAGTATATTAAGGAATAATTGAGGAATTGTTTTGTGGAATTGATTTAATAAATTGGTGGAGATAAATAATATTTAAAAGAGACTTATTTGAGGAATATTTAGAGCCATTGGATGAGATTACTTAGGACTTGATCTTAGCCATTCATTTGGCATAAAATTAGGAAGCAAAGTTAACTTTGCCACCTTAAAGTTACCACTTCATCCACACATTCTCTTTCTTCTCTCCACCATCTCCACACCATTTTCACTCTCTCTTCTTCCTCCATTTTCTTTCATTTTCCTACCTCCAAATCACCACTAAACTACTAATTAAACCATAGAATAGTGACTAATCCTTAGGAATCAAGTAGTAGAAGTTGAAATTGGTGATTAAAAGCAAGGAGAATTGAAGTTGCCATTAAAGCAAGTAAGTTGTGATTTTTAAATTTTGTGATTTAATAAGTAGAATTCAAGGTTTAGGCATGGGATTAATGCATCAAATCATGCTCCATCTATCTTGTGTGTTAATTTTTAATTTTGATGAGAATTTTTCCTACTTTGAAGAAGTGGGAGTACCCTCCACCAAAGGGAAAGGAAAAGCTAAAGAGTGAAGCTTTCTAAGCTTCTTAAAGCTTGATTGAAAGGTTAGTGCAATCATATTTCCATTCCCCTTTCATTTTCTCAAGTTTTCGATTTTTAGGTTTTGAATGGAATTTTGAGAATTTGTGTGAATTGAGTTGGGGAATTGATGTTTGATTGTTTTATTATGATTCTCCATGATTTTTAAGCATGAAAGAATGTTAGAATGGGAAAAGGAACCTCACCTCCCTCTTCTTTCAAGAGTGGTCAAACCCTGCTTAGATGAAGGGACTTGATTTTTGTTGTTGTTTTTGATTTCCTTGATTATGAATGAGCTTTGAAATGGTTTTCCTCAAGGTTTATGAAATTAATTTGGAAAGAAACCATTTCATCTTTGTTTTGAAAGGATGGACAAACCTATGGAGGGTGAAGGGCCTTTGTATTTCTTTGATTTTTAATCTTGATTTTAACTTAAATGAGTTTGTTAATAAGTAATTTAATGATGGTTTAAAGCTCTAATTTGAATTCTCATGTCTTAGCATTTTTTATCACTTAAATAAGGTTTTGAAATGGTAAAATGAGTTTTATGGTTAATAGTTTAAAGTAATGAATTCAGTAGTTTTGAGTAATGATTTTGAGATAGTAATTGAGGTTTTTGATGGAGGAAACCAATCCTCCCTTGTTTTCAATAAGAGTGGCTGAACCTTCTTTAGTAGGTAAGGCTTGATTTTCGCACTTTTTAAAGTATTGATTTAAGTATTTTATACTATATTATATACATATGTTTGAACATGTTCAATTGAATTTACAAAGAATGAGAAAAGGAGAATGTGGTGGATTTTTGTAAGTTGCAAGTATAGGAATTTTGAAATAATAAATATTAAATTGTGAAACGTACTGCTAAGGGATTTTGTATAAGAAATAAGGTTAATTATGGAAGAATGGTTTTGATTTGGGGCTCTACTATGCATCATTGCCATGTAGTATGATGAGATTGATTTCGATGTATGAGCATGCTCGGGTTATCAGCCCATTCTTTCATGTGGAGCTATGATCATATGCTAGGGTTATCAGCCCATATGAATAGACGGACGCGCTTATTATATGATGGGGGTGGCGCTTCCACAGGCCATGTTTATGTGATGGGGGTGGCGCTTTCATAGGCCACGATTGTGTGATAGGGGTGGCGCTTTCACAGGTCACGATCGAATATGCTTACGTTCATTTTGTATTAGTACGAGCCTTAATCAAGAATGAGATTTTATTCCACTATAAGAAAATGAGGTTATATTTGTGTTTGTGATATCCTTTCTTATTTTTATTGGACTATGAATTATTCTTTGAAAGTGAATTTCTTTATGGTTTTCGAAATATTTAACTTAATTGGCACGTTTTCAATGTTTAATACATATATTTCAATTTGTGTATTTTTAAAAAATATTTGAGATTTATTACCTAACATTTCTTGCTATTTCATGTGATAATTATTTAGCACCACTGAGTCTTCCACTTAGCGCGTTGATTTTTATCACACGTAGGTTATATGCTGTGGGTGCTACACGAAGACCGAAGAGGTAGTATTAGAGTAAAAGTATAGATTTTGAGACATGTGTATTTATGCGAACTATGGCATGTATAGACTTATAGTAAACAATATTGAGGTTGTAAATATTGAAGTTATAATTAATGAGATTGGTGGATATTTTAAGTATTATTATTTGATTATATGTATGGTGATTGAATGATATGTATATTTCTTGAATGGATAATAATATAATATAAGATGACTTGATCTCATAATTTTAGAAGTGTTGCGTGACTTGTGATATTGATTTGGAGTTGAGGGTTGGAGGTTAATATTGGAAGTGTATTTGTTTTCCCTATGTGGCAAGTAGATTTTTAAAGGGGAGCTCTTGAGAAATTTTATTTTCCGTAGGATTTTCTCTAAAACCTTTATTTTATATTTTAACTACTTGCCTCATTAAGAAACATAACCACTTCTAATACATAATCGAGGGTTAATGAGTAGGATAGCTAGGTGTCTCGGCACCGAATGTGGCACTCGTCGTCTGGCCTCCGGGATTGGGCGGTGGGTGTTACAGATCTGCTGAAGTAGGCTAGGTCTCACCATAAGTTCTGCTATAAGAGCACCATCTCTAGCCACTGATAACTGGACATTCATTGCACGAAGGTCAACTAAAGACTTCCTAATGAGTGCATCAGCCACTACATTAGCTCTACCCAGATGGTAATCTATAGTGAAATCATAGTCTTTAAGTAGCTCTAACCATCTACGCTGCCTCAGGTTAAGCTCTCTCTACGTAAGCAGATACTTGAGGCTCTTATGGTCCATGTGACATCTCTCACCATACAAATAATGCCTCCAAATCTTTAAGACAAACACAATAGCTGCTAACTCCAAATCATGGGTAGGGTAGTTCTTCTCATGTGGCCTAAGCTATCGAGAAGCATAAGCAACTACCTTGGCCTCTTGTATAAGCACATAACCCAGACCATTATGCGAAGCATCACTATAAACATCATATGGTTTGCCTGGAGCTGGCTATGTCAAAAATGGAGCCTCAATGAGCATCGCCTTAAGCCTCTCAATACTGCTCTAGCATCTATCAGTCCACTCAAAATAGACATCCTTATAAAGAACTTTAGTCAAAGGGGCTACAATAAGAGAAAACCCCTTGACAAACCTCCTATAATAACCAGCCAAACCTAAGAAACTGCGGATCTTAATGACATTCTTAGGTGGCTTCTAATCAAGCACTGCCTTAATCTTCTTCGGATCCACTAGAATATCCTCTGTAGAAATAATATGCCCTAAGAAGGCAATCTCAGTCAACCAGAACTCACACTTACTGAGCTTACCATACAACCACCAATCTCTCAAAGTCTGTAGAACTGTCCATAGGTGGTGATCATGATCCTCTCTAGTTGGAGAGTACACCAAAATATCATCAATGAAAACCACTATGAACTGATCCAAATAAGGATGGAAGACCTGGTTCATCAGATCCATAAATATTGCTAGAGCATTAGTCAACCTAAATGGCATCACTAAAAACTCATACTGGACATATCGAGTCCTAAAAGCAGTCTTAGGTACATCCGCCTCTCTAACTCCCAACTAATGATATCCAAACCTCAAGTCAATCTTCGAGAACACTGTGGCCCCTCTCAACTGATCAAACAAATCATCTATCAGAGGCAATGGATAACGATTCTTCACTGTCACCTTATTAAGTTGCCTTTATTCAATACACAATCTCAAAGTACCATCCTTCTTCTTTACAAAAAAGACTGAAGCGCCCAAGGAGAAACACTAGATTGAAAGAAACCCTTATCAAGCAACTCCTGAATCTGAATCTTCAACTCTCCCACTCGGTAGGAGCCATCCGATACGGAGCAACAGATATCGACGCAATACCTAACATAACCTCGATACTAAACTTAACCTCTCTCGCAAGAGGTAAACCAGGTAAATCCTTAGGAAACACATTTGAGAAAGCACACATAATCAGAATCTCATGGACATTGGGAGATCTTTGCTTCGGCTCAAGTACACAGGCTAGGAATGCCTCACAGCCATGTTGTATCATCCTCCTAGCAGTACTAGCTGAAATAACATTAGAGACGTAATCCTTCCTCTCACCCACGACTACAATCTCCTCTCCAAATGGAGACTGAAGTGCAATCCTCTTATGTCTATAATCAACAATCGCCCCATGCTGTTACAACCAATCCATGCCCAATATCACCTCATATTCCCGAAAAGGCAACTCTATCAAATCACCCGAAAATACATGCCCATGAAAGACTAAAGCGCAATCTCTATACACCCGGTCAACTACTACACTCTGACCCAAAGGACTAGTGACCTCAACACTGTGCTCTAGTGTGTCAGCATGCATACTACCGAGTCTACCCACATGTATGCATATATATGAATGTGTGGAGCCCGGATCAATCAAAGCAAGTACAAAAGTATCAAAGATGGAGAAGGTACCTGCGATGACATCTAGAGCATCCTGCTCCTCCCTAGTCCTGATAGCATAGGCCCTCACTAGTGCTCTAACCTCCGGTCTATCCACTATCTCAGAAATTAACTCTGACTCCTAGTAGCATATGCCTCACCACGATGAGCTGGACTAGTTACTATCATAGGGCAATCTCTAATCATACGCTCAATGGATCCACATCTAAAGCAAGCTCTCGTAGCTCCCCAACACACCCCAACATGTCTCCTGCCATACTGAGTCCAAGCCGATTAACCTGACCTTGCAGCACCTCCGCCACTAGCAACAGATGTAGGCTAAGGAGCTGATCTCGTAAATGTTCCCCTGCCAACTCTCTAACCTAGTTTGACTCTCATCTGTGGTCCACCTCTAAACCACTTACTACCAGACTGGACGCCAAAAGTTTATCTAGACATAGCACTCTGGAATCTCTTATGTTGACTATCCTATTGGGTCCTCTACACTCTAGTCTGTCTCTCCATCCGGATAATCTCCAACTCAGAAGCAACCTTCACCAACAAAACTAATGTGGTGTGAAGCTGGGATGTCAAATGCATCATGTACTCATCCAATAATCCCTTTCTAAACTGCTTACACCTATCTGCCTCAGTAGGGATCAACTTAGCGGCGTACCTGCTTAGCCGCAGAAACTCTGGCTCATGCTCTGATACGGTGATTCGACCCTGCCTGAGCTCGAGGAACTCTATTATCCTCTGATCCGTATACAGCTCCCCCACATACTTCTCCCGAAACTTAGAGAGAAAGAAATCCCATGTCACATCCTCAGCTCTAACTGTCTTAAGCATGGACTCCCACCATAAATAAGCCTCCTCCTTCAATAAGGAAGTGGCACAAATCAACCTATCCCGAGGAGCACACTGCATCTGCTCTAAGACCCCCTTTGTCGGTCAAAGCCAGAACTCTACTACGGAAGGATCATCATCCTTCCGACCCATGAAATCCTCAACGCTATACTTCCTCAATCTCTCTATAAGGGGACAGACTGGAACATCAGCCGGTGAAACTGGAGCTTGAGGAACAGCTCCTGCTACCTGCCTTCAAGCAGCAACCAACTGCTGAACCAAATCACCCTGATTAGGCTACGCATGACTTGCAGCAGCCTGCCCTGCAGCTGGCATACCCTCAAGCATAGCACCCTCTAGAGGGGCATAACTGTCCACCTCCTCAACAGACAGATGCTGTGACATACTAAACACCTAAAAAGACCAACAGGCTCACATCAAAGAGAAATTCCCAAAATAGACTAATATGGCATGTATTTAACTTAAATCACTTATATAATTACTTCAATCATATAAACTCTCTCACCAAATCATATATCCTAGAATCGTCTAAACCTATGCCTTGATACCACTAAAAGTAACAACCACCGCCCAATCCAGAAGGACCAGACGACGAATGCCATATTCAGTGTCGAGACACCGACCCCTACTCTTTGACTCTCGATTCCATATTAGAAGTGGTTATGTTTTATTAGTGAGGCAAGTAATTAAAATATAAAATAAAGGTAGAAGTTTTAGGAAAATTCCTACGAAAAATAAAATTTCGCAAGAGCTCCCTTTTAAAAATCTACTTGCCACACAGGGAAAACAAATACACTTCCAATATTAACCTCTAACCCTCAACTCCAAATTAACATAACAAGTCGCGCATCACATCTAAAAATATAAGATCAAGTCATCTTATATTATATTATTATCCATTCAAGAAATATATATATCATCATTCAAACACCATACATATAATCAAATAATAATACTTAAAATATCCACCAATCTCATTAATTATAATTTTAAAATTTAGAACCTCAATATTATTTACTATAAGTCTATACATGCCATAGTTCGCATAAATACACATGTCCTACTCAAAATCTATATTTCTACTCTGATGCTACCTCTCAAGTCTTCATGTAGCACCCACAGCACACAACCTGCATGTTATAAAAATCAACGCGATGAGTGGAAGACTCAATAGTACTAAATAATTATCACATAAAATAGTGAGAAATGCCAAATAATAAATCCCAAATATTTTTAAAATACTCAAATCAAAATATATGTATCAAACATTGAAAACATGCCAATGAAATCAAATATTTGAAAAACCATAAAGAAATTCACTTTTAAAGAATAATTCATAATGCAATAAAAATAAGAAAATATATCATGAATACAAACATATCCTCATTTTCTTATAGTAGAACAAAACCTCATTCTTAATTAAGGCTCGTACTAATACAAAATGAACGTAAGCATATTTGATTATGGCATGTGAAAGCACCACCCCCATCACAATCGTGGCCTATGAGAGCGCCACCCCCATCACATAATCGTGGCCTGTGGAAGCGCCACCCCCATCACACAAACATGGCCTATGGAAGCGCCACCCCCATCACACCATAAGCGCGTCCATTTATTCATAAGGGCTCATAACCCTAGCATATAATCATAGCTCCACATAACAGAATGGGCTGATAACCCGAGCGTGCTCACAATCGAAATCAACTACATTTCAATCATGCATAGTAGAGCCCAAAAATAAATGCGTTCTTCCTCAAATAGTCTCATTTCTTATTCACCATTTCTTATCCAAAAACATTTTATATCCAACACTTATTATTTCAAAATCACTTAACTTACAACTTGTAAATGCACTTCAAATCCTTTTATGTTTAAATCCAAACCATACTTCTTAATCACAAATAATCATAACTTAAAAATACTTAAAAGATCAACATTTAAAAGACCAAATCATGCCTTACCTACTAAAGAAGGTTTGGCCTCTTTATGAAAACAAAGGAGGAAAAGTTTCCTCCATCAAATGCGTTAATCATTAACTAGAAATCATTACTCAAAATCATTAAATCCATTTCTATAAACAGTTTACTACAAAAATCCATTTTTACACATTTAAAGCTTCTATAAGTCCTTGGAAAATGCTAAAGCTTTGAAATTCAAAGTACCTTAAAAACATCATCAAATTAGTCATTATCAAACTCATTTAAGTTAAAATCTAGCTTAGAAAACAAAGAGATCTAAGTGCCCTTCACCATATCAAGGTTCGGCCATTCTTCCAAATCAAAGTGGGAAATGGTTTCTTTCCAAATTAATCTCATAAATCATAAGGAAAACCACTATAAAGTTGATTCACAATCAAGGAAATAAAAAACAACAACCAAAATCAAGGCCCTTCCTCTAAGGAGGGTTCGACCACTCTTGAGAGAAGAGGGAGGAGAGATTCCTCTTCCCATTCTAGCAATCTTTCATGCTTAAAAATCATGGAGAATCATAATAAAACAATCAAACATCAATTCCCCAACTCAATTAACACAAATTCTCAAAATTCCATTCAAAACCTAAAAATTGAAAACTTGAGAAAATGAAAGGGGAATGGAAATATAATTGCACTAACCTTTCAATCAAGCTTTAAGAAGCTTAGAAAGCTTCACTCTATAGCCTTTCCTTTCCTTTTGGTGCAGGCTTCTCCCACTTCTCCAAAGTAGGAAAATTTTCATCAAAATAAAAAATTAACACAAAAGATAGATGGAGCATGATTTAATGCATTAATCCTATGCCTAAACCTTGAATTCTACTTATAAAATCACAAAACTTAAAATTCACAACTTACTTGCTTCAATGGCAACTTCAATTCCTAAGCTTCTTACTTCTCTTACTTAATTCTCAAGGTTTAATTAATAATCTTTGGTTTATTTTATGAAATTCGAGGTGGTTAGTGGTAGGAAATTGAAAGAAATGGAGGAGGAGAAGAAGGTGAAAATGGCGTGGAAGAAGAAGAAGAAGGAGAAGAGAAAGTGTTGCTTAGGTGGTAACTTTTAGGTATAAAAGTCAAACTTTGCTTCCTACTTTTATGCCAAATGAGTGGCCATGATCAAGTCCTAAGTAATCTCATCCAATGGCTCTAAATATTCCTCAAATAATTCTCTTCTAAATATTATTCAACTCCACCAATTAATTAAATTAACTTCACAAAAATAATTCCTCATTTATTCCTTAATGTACCACACTAGAAATAATATTCACTAATTGCCGCAATTCTCCAAAAATATTCATGAAATATTTTCTACCCACCTAAATCATGCAAACATGCTCCAAAAATATTAAATAGAATATTAAACACACGTAGTAATTTTTTCAGACTGAAATAATACCAAGTCCCAAACCAATGGTACTATTCACAGACCGGTAAATCACTATTAACGACACTGAAAAATAGTTCGTTACATCTTCGACTTCTTTGAAAAAATATTACAGTTTGTTTTCGCCTGAAGAAAGCAGTTATCCTCATTCGGACGAATGGAGAAATGATACAAACCTTGAACTATGTTGGCGTTCAAGTTATTTCCATCCTCCTTAGCCAACATAATTACACCACAATGAAATCTCAAACCGGTAGGATGAAGCTTACTTACGGTTATCTGATAACCATTTAAAAACAACTTTAGAGGCTCAAAAAGAGGAAGTTGAACCCCAGATAGGAAGCTTTCTTCGTATAACATGATACAATCCTTGTCCAAGGAGGATTTCGCCCTCATGTCCTCAGAAGTTTGGATTAATTTGAATTCGAGGGGAACATTGTAAGTATAATATATGTTTAACAATTCACCTTCATCTGTGTCAGAACGAATGTCGGCGATCTGAACAATTTCTTCTCTCCCCTTCGCCTCACCCATTCCTGAATCAATCTCCTCATAAGGTTTGTTGCTAGGGTGCTCGAACAAAATTTGGACATCTTCGCAACTATAAAGGAGCCTAACATCCCAACCAAATCAAAATGAACAAAGATGAAACAAAGAAACTTACTAGAGAGAGACAGAAGCGTATTTTAGAGAGAGAATCTCCAGAAATCTAGAAATGGCAAGCGTAACAAATGAAATAAAAATGGCCCTAATATAGGCCAGGCGAGGCAACTCGTAGAACACCCTAACCCAACTGATGCATCGGGTTTTGCAACGCTCTCCCCTAAGCCATCATTACAGACCTATAATTAATAAATAATAATAACAAAACAAATATGTAGACGCTTAATTTTTGCCCCAAAAATAGACTATAATGATAGTCTTTATTGCTAAGAAGAGGATGAAGCATCCAAGGAACTTGATCTCGAAAGTGCAACCCCTAGCATCTTTTTCACTTTTATGACAAAACGGGACCCAAAGCACATCTCGATTTGCCCAGGATGGGCCTCAGTACCCTACAACACTCTGTGCATCACCCGAACCAATTTCAAAAAAATCAGGTCGATTTACTGGTGGGGCCCACTTATGGAGCCCATTAGTGGTCCTTAAGGGGCCCATCAGTGGTAATGACATTTCTCATTGTAGAACGAGTTTGGAATGTCCAATTGGCTCAATTCTTGAACTAGTAATCCTAGGTTAAGAAACTGAGTCTGTTGGATCATTTTCATGTTATCGGGGCTCATGCCGAAATAGGGTCTAGAAACGAATCCCGAGCACACCCAGGATAAATTTTCATGACTTATGTCAATACACGTATTGATTGAAATGATTTCGTGAAAAATCAAAAATTGAGCCGTTTGTGGGGCCCATAGATGGGACCTACTAGTGGGGCCCACATGCCATATGGGCAGTGAATAGTGCCATAACACCCATTTGCCTATCAATTCATCTCTAGTTCTAGGGTTTGGGGGTTAGCATTTTGGTGGCTAGAGCAAAACTTGTTTGAGAGAAATCTAAGATAAAAAACACCAAAAACACAATCAAATCAAAAACACATTAAAACTCAATTTCTTCACAAAAATCTTAGGATTCCTCTTTGTTTCATTGTGTGAGAGAGTGTTTCTAAGATAGTCAGTGGGTTTTGGGGTTATAAACACTTCCATAAATGAAATCAAAACACAGATTTAGATCTTCTTCGAAGATCAAGGGTTCTTAGAGTGTTCTTCATCAACCTTCAAGCAAATCTTCGATTCTCCTTCGAAACAAGGTAACTCAGAGTCTAAACTTCATCTCTTGTGTATTTCTATTTCATTTTATGTGTTAAATTATCAAAAATTGAGTTATTTATGAGAGAAACCCATAAAAACTCGATTTCGCAGCAATCTGCAGCTTTCTGGGCTGAATTGGCGTAACCCACTCACAAGTGGCGCAACCCACATGCCAGTGGCACATGCCACATGCAAGTGGCTCACGCCACTTGCATCTGGCTCGCTCCACTTGAGCCCAAAAATCTGTAAATTTTTTGTTTTTTGATTTTTTCGAGTTTTCTAATGTTTATGGACTCCAATTACCTTGGTATGGGATGAAAGTCACTTCCAGTGGTCTGAGAATATTAACTCAGAAGCCAGAGAACATAAAAACATCAAATCGTGCCTAGATCCTGAAATCGAAGTGGTTTAGGGCCTAAGGGTTGAAAATCTACATTTGATACGGATGAGTATGTTAATAATTTTAATGTTATTTCTTGCTGGGATTTATGAATTTTGTTCATCTAACAAGATGAACATTGTGATCATAAGCTTGAAATAACATTAAAATTGTTATATTTTTATTTTTGCAATTATTTATTTATGCACATTTAATTATTGTACTATAACAAATATTATATATTGTTAATCTAACTCACTAACAATTCTAACACTTCTAACCTTAATTTATATTTTGTCAATTTTAATTTTATTATTTATTATTTATTATTTATTTATGATTATTTATCATTTGTTGGACTAATATTTGTGTTTTGGTGATTTTTAATTAGTTGTTGCATTTATCATATTGTTTGAATGTGTGAATATGATGTAATTGTTGTTGTTGCTTGTTATATTTCTAAGTTTTATGTAATTTATTCATATGGATTGTAATAATTTTATTTTCTATTGATTTGTATTTATTTGATGGGAAATGGGAATTTGTAATGGGATAAATGGGTAGAATGTAATTAATAGGAAAGTTTGTAATCTTTTCTCCTCCCCCTTTCTTTTGTGGATGTTTTAATTTTCATGTTTGATGGATGTTTAGATGATAATAAGTTGCTTGAATGACATTGTTTTCAAAATACCATAAAATGTTTTACACTGCAAATTAAATTAATATTGCAATTAATAAATAATATATATTTCGATAACTAGGAGGCCGATTTATATAGGTCGGAATGGGCGCCTAATACCTTCCCATATCTATACCCAACTCCTAAATCCACTCTAGTTAAAACTGAATTAATTAGTTCCAATGAATTAATTAATTCGAGAATTTTTCCTAATTTAGTAAAATAGGATGGCGACTCCAAATCTTTTATCAAAACCTTACCAAAGTAAGGAAACACCTCTGAGGATAAAAATGGAATTAGATAAAATAATTTTTCTGAATTAAAATGAACCAAGCCCGTTTGATTCGGTCTATTTGGGAAACTCTCGAGAAAAATATGAGATGCACATGAAAGCCATGTCGTCCTCAATTTATTAAACACAATAAATGCTCTACAGATATAACATTTGGACACAAAATGACCAAATAACTGATAGGGGCTACTGTTTATATATAATAATAAAATATTTTAATTAAATAAATAGACCCCTAAAATAACTCTAAATAGGAAATAAAGTAGGACTCTGAATCCTTATCTAATACAGACTATTCAGACTCTACTATATATATATATATTATAAATTTATGCTAAAGATGGGCTAATCACATAATTCAACCTATCTCAAATTCAGAGAGATTAATAGAAACCAAAGGAGTCTTTATGTCCATAAGAACTGCAATCCGAGCAAATTTACCTCCTTATGATATCTTTTGTGTTATAATCCACTTTAATAGTATATGGAAAAGAGTCTTTCAATCTGAAAAATTTTACTATCATAGTTAAATGAGGGTATTCAAAGTTTTAATTGTAAAGTTTAGTACCTTTAGAATTCTCAAGTTACAAAGGAATAAATGCCAATTTGGTCCCTGAACTTGTTTAGCAGGCTCAAAAAGGTTAGATTTGACCTTTTGGGCCAATTTATCCCTTGAACTTATGTAAAATGATTAAAAAAATTCAATTTCACTTTTTAGGTCAATTTAACCCCTGAACTTGTATTGATTTTTATAAATTAATAATTGATTTTAATTTAACATGATTAATTTTTTATCCTTTTTTGTTCTACACTAAGAATGCTCATATAAAACTTTTCCAACACTTATGAATATAAATTTAAAATCCACTAAAATGCATTATAACTTTAATTTATTCAACATAAAAAATGCATAGATTTCATAAGCGATTACTAAGTAATTAAGGTGAATTGTAAAATGTTCAAATTAATACATATTTATAAAATCAAAACCATCAATCAAGGTAAATGGAGATATAATATACCTGATAAATTATTTTTCTATATTTTATAATTAATTAATTTTTTAATAAATTAATCAGTTCGATCTCAACTACAGTTTTAATCACATTGCAAGTACAATAAAGAATTAGATGTTAAATTGACTCAAAATATCAAATATGATTTTTTTAACCATTTTAAATAAGTTGAGGGGTTAAATAGGCATAAAAGTAAAATCATATATTTTTAATCATTTTATGCATGTTCAATGGCGAAATTCACCCAAAATGTCAAATCTTACCTTTTTTCTCCCTGCTAAATAAGTTTAGGGACCTAATTGGAATTTATTTTAGTCATAAATTAAAAATTTAATTAGCATAGTAAATTATCATAATTAATGGGTATTTAAATATTTTTTAATTGTAAAGTTTACACTCACCTATTTTTGCCCTGCCAACTCAACACTTTAAAATTCTAAAATGTGGACGTATAATAAATTATATAATGATTAAGTAATTTAAAAACTTGAGATGTGCAATTTCATAGTAAAATTAAAAATATTAGCACAAATATTTTGATATTAAAACCTTTTGAACTGAAATATTCTTTTGCTAAATCATTTTATTACACAATGCAAGCTTCTAGAACTCTAAATTTCCATCTCACACATGAGAACCATTTATTCTATCTTTCGAAAAATTATAAAAACAAAATAGAGCAAATGCCTCAATAAATGTAAAGCTCTTTACAACTAATGTATTTAACTAAAAATTGATAACTTAGTAATTTATTTTAGCACTGTGACATTCTGACCTGACAAAGCGATCCTAAGAGGGTAGGGTGGGTAGAGCAGGGCACCTGGCGAGCTTCTAAGAAAGCAGGCTAGCTAAGGTAGTGGAATACGAGACATAGAAATAAATCGGATCATATATTGAAAAGGGGGTAACTAATCATCAGAGGCGCCTTTTGGTCGAATGGCTGGAGAGTTGGAAGAACTCCAGGGTTAAGAGTGCTCTTTTGACAAAAATCCTAGGATGGGTGACGTCCTAGGAAGATTCCATTGCACCTGTGGGACAAAACTGTGCAAATCTTGCCGATCTAGTATGGGTTGGATCCGACTTAATCCAAAGCGAATAATTCCTCTGGTGGTTGGTGTCAAAGCGTTACAATTTAGTGTTATTAAAGCATAGGTTTAGACAATTCTAGGATATATGATTTAGTGTGAGAGTTTATTTGATTGGTGTAGTTATATAAGTGATTTAAGTTAAATACATGTCATATTAGCATGTTTTGGGAACTTCTCTCTTACGCGAACCTATTAGTCTTTTTAAGTTTCGAGTTATGTTTCAGTATCTATCTGATGAGAAGGTCGACAGTTATGCCCCTCCAGAGGGTGTTATGCTAGAGGATGGTGTACTAGCTGGTGGTGTTTTGAATTATGATGCAGAGTGTGCCTCGGTTGCGAGGCAGGCTGCTACAAGGCCTAATCAGGATGATTTTGTTCAGCAATTGATTACTGCTTTAAGGCAGGTTGCGGCAACTGTTCCCTAGGCTCTAGTCTCACCGACCTTTGTACTAGTTCATCCACCTGTTGAGAGATTGAGGAAGTATGGTGCTGTCAATTTTATGGCTCGAACAGATGACATGTATTTGATAAGTTCATGTTCCTTAAATGAATGGAGTTATACAAGATGTGACATTGGACGAGTTCTCATGATACTGTGACAGATGTTTGATCTATCTTAAGATTAAGTTAAATTAATTAGTCATATGATAAGGAAGGAAATAATTGATTATTTGGAATTCTATGTTAGTCTCATTAGACTTATGATAAGATTATATAATAGTCTAGTAAGATATTGGTTGCACTCGTATAAATATACAAATGTGTCTACTATGTGTTAATGCCTTAAAAACAAATAAATGGTGATATAATATACGATATAATTTGAAATTTAAGATCAAATTATTAAAAGAATATATTCCTTAAAAGCTATGTTAAGATAGTTGTGAATACGCCTATGAAATGATAGGAATGAAATTTCTATGACTAAAAATTTATTTGGGACATTTGACATGCATAGAGGAATAATAACTTACTTTTATATCCTGGCCAGATGTAAAACTATGATTACTTTCCCCCTTGCATGATTAATTTTGGTGAAATTATAAAGTATACAAATGTAAGAATTTCTTTGGAGGAAATATAAAAATAATGTACTAAAAATTATAAGACTTTACTTCCATAATTGCTAAAAACCATAATATGTGTGGATGAATTTTGGCGTGATCAACCAATATTCTTCTACAATGCTAAGGTTTCCTGCAAGTATGGTATAGAGAAAAAAAAAAGAAGAGAGATTGTGTAGGTAGTAATGCATACCTATAAAGTATAACATATATGGATTCAGTGAAAGGACATGTTAGAAATGAGATTTCAAAATACTTGAGAAGATATATTTTATTTTAGCATAAGAATTTTGATGATGATTATTATGAAAGTGAGCTAAATAATCTTTTGATAAAAAGGAATGTAAGTAGTATATCTGTACAAGAGTAAGTAATAAGACATAGATGATATGTTGTCTTGAAATTATTTATTTGGAGATGAGTTGTAATTAGTGTAAATGGAAAATGAATATATGCTTGTGGAGTAAAGTATAGATTTCAAATTTGTATAAAATAATTAAGGGTTATGTAAATATATATTAAAAGAAAGAAAGAATTGAGATGATTATGTGTAGGCAAAATTTAGATTCTAATAAGAGTTAAACCATTTATATCTTTGTATGCCATATAGTGGAGATTGTATAATTTGGCATTCTAAGGTTGATTATGGAGTAAGTAGTAAAAATTTAATTCTATGAAGTTGTATAATTATTGATACTTGAGGTATTTATAAAATCTTTATCTGCTTTGCAAGATTAAATTTGGTGATTTTATGTAAATGTATGAGCATAAAGAAATGAATATTTTATATTAAAGGTAGTTAGAATATTACTATTATAAGGGTATTGTGTAAAGATGAATAAACGAATTGAAGAAGAGCATGTAAGGACAGATTTTGCTTGGTTGATTAATTATGATTATATTTTATGATAGTGATTTGAATAGGCAAGAAGAGAAGAAGTTAAATTAAAGTAATGGGGTAAAAAAAGAGTTAGCTATGAGAAATTTTGAAAAGATATAAATTGTATAATTTAAAAGAATATAAAGAGATGTTTATCATTGTTTAGTGATTTTGATCAAGTAGGATCATAATTTTTATAGATGAGTGGGATATACGTAGCAAATATTAGAATATAAATTAAGGTTAAAAGAGTATTTGAAATTATCGAAAAAAAAATCTATGTATTAAATGAGAATGGTTCCTAAGTTAGAGTAGTTAATAATATACAGGTAATTGACATTAAGAACATTCATTCAGTTTTAATAGGAAATAAAGTTTTCTAGATATTTTCTTACAAATACTTATGAGGTATGAAGTATTGGGGATAAATTGGATTGTTATAATTATAAGATGGATAAATTATTATGCTAGTAAAAATTTGTCCATTTTAGCATTTATGTGCTAAACTCTAAAGTTCTATAACGTTAGATGTGATATAATTGAAGTACGATATCGGTATAGGAACTTTGGAAAGGAAACTGTATGAATTGAGATAATGTGATTATTATAATTTCTAAGATAAATGTTGTTTTAACGAAATGGAAAAGTGCAATATATTTTACTCAAGTGAAAATTTTATGGTGCAAATGATATATATCGTGTAATTATTTATTTGGAGACCAAGTGAATTTTGTAAATGAGAAATAATAAATGATTTATGGAGTAAACAAATTTAATTTTCAGGAATTAGTTGAGAAGCATGTGAATATTTTAAATAAATTAAAGTGATATGATTATAAGAAATATAATTTATTGTTTCGGTGTGAGAAATAAATCATGTGGATTTTATTTTGCCAATCGTTGGAGTAGCATGAAATTGGCACATATGGTTAATTATAGGATAGGTAAGGAAAATTAATTCCTTTAAAATTATATTGTTTTTTATGTTTGAGTGTGTGAATTACTGAACCACCAAGGGTTTAAATTGCTTGATGTTTGAATTGTGATTATTTAGTATGTGAATGATTTGGACAAGTAATAGGATATATGATTAAGATAATATGTTAGAATAAGAAAAGTTTAATTTTCTTAGGATTATATTATTTTGATGCTTGGAGTATTTATTGAATAACTAGATCTTTTATAAAATGAATTGCAATGATTATTTTGAAGGAATATGAATTAATGTGGGTTGGAAGAGTAATTGGAGATGTAAAGTTGCAAGAGGTTGTCTTGAGGTAATTTTGTTATATTGCAATGGAAATAATTTTTAAGTTAAAATGCTTAAGAGAACTTAAGTAATTATTGATAAAAAGAAACAATCAGATGTAATATTCAAATGATATGCTTATAAACATCCATCTAAGAAATTAAGGGAAAAGGTTGCAAGATTTAACTAGTTAGATATATGATAGATTTATGGCGTAGAAATTTTTAAATTTGGTAAGAAGGGTAAGCTTTTAGCTGAGTCGCATTTGACATATGAGGAAGAACTCATAAGAATACTCGCTAGAAAGGTTAAAGAATTAAGGAATAAAATAGTATCATATGCGACAGCAACACCTTCAGCTATTTATATTAGGTGAAATTCGAGGATGAATTTCTTTTAAGGGGGGAGAACTGTAACATTCCGATTTTTCAGTGTCTTTTTCAGTGCCAGTAATAGTGATTTACCGGTTTGTAAATAGTACCATCAGTCCGAGAATTGATATTATTTCGGCCTGAAAAAATTATTACGTATGTCTAATATTTTATTTAATATTTTTGGAGCATATTTGCATGATTTCGGTGGGTAGAAAATATTTCATGAATATTTTTGGAAAATTAAGGTATTTAATGAATAGTATTTTCTAGTGTGGTATATTAAGGAATAATTGAGGAATTATTTTTGTGAAGTTAATTTAATTAATTGGTAAAGTTAAATAATATTTGGAAGAGAATTATTGAGGAATATTTAAATCCATTGGATGAGAATACTAGAAACTTGATCATAGTCACTCATTTGGCGTAAAATGAAGAAGTCAAGTTTGACTTCTCTACTTAAAGTCACCACTCACCAAGCAACACATTTTCTTCCTTCTTCTTCTTCTCCAACACCAACTTCTCCCCCATCTTCTTCTCCATTTCTTCAATTTTTCTTACCTCTAAACTACCTTGAATTTCATTAATAAACCAAAATTTAGTAATTAAACCTTAAAAATTAAGTGAAAATAGTAGGAATTTGGAGTCCTAAGCTAAGGAATCGGAGTTTTCACCAAGAGCAAGTTATGATTTTTAAGTTTTATGAATTAATACGTAGAATTCATGGTTAGGACATGTAATTGATGCATTAAATCATGCTCCATCTATTTCTTTTGTTAATTTTTTATTCTAATGGGTATTTCTCCTACTTTGAAGAAGTTGGAGAACCCTCCTCCAAAGGGAAGGAGAAGGCCAAAGTGTGAAGTTTTCTAAGCTTCTTAAAGCTCATTCTAAAGGTTAGTGCAATAATATTTTCATTCTTCTTTCAATTTCTTTCAGTTTGCAATTTTTAGGTTTTGTATGATTTTGGGGAATTTTATGAACTGTGTTGAGAAGTGGATGATTAAATGCTTTAAATTGATTTTCCATGATCCTTAAGCATGGGAGAATGTTTAAAAGGGAAGGGAAAACACTCCTTCCCCTTTTACCAAGAGAGGCCAAATCCTCCTTAAGAGGAAGAGCCTTGATTTTGTTCATGCTTTTGAAGTCCTTGAATCTTAATGAGTTTTTGGATGGATTTCATTTAAATAAGTGTGGTTATTTTGAAAAGAAACCATTTCCATTTTGATTTTGAAGAAGTGGCCGAACCTTAGTAAGGTGAAGGACCTTTGTGTTTCTTTGATTTTTAAGCTTGATTTTAACTTAAATGAGTTTGTTAATAAGTAATATGATGATGGTTTAAAGCTTTAATTTGAATTCCAATGTTTTAGCATCTTTCATGACTTAAAGAAGGTTTTGAGATTATAAATGGGTTTTATGGTTAAGTGTTTAAAGTAATGAATTTAATGGTTTTGAGTAATGATTTTGAGATAGTAATTAAGGATTTTGATGGAGGAAACCATTCCTCCTTTGTTTTCAATAAGAGTGGCCGAACCTTCTTTAGTAGGTAAGGCTTGATTTTCACTCTTTTTAAAGCATTGATTTAAGTATTTTATACCATATTATATACATATGTCTTGAATATGTTCAATTGAATTTATTAAGTATGAGAAAAAGGAGAATGTGGTGGATTTTTGTAAGTTGTAAGTTAAGTGTTTTTGAAATGATGAATATTATGTGATAAGTGTTTTGATTAAGAATTGTGAATAAATAAAATGATCATTTGTGAAAGTATGGTTTGATTTTGAGCTCTACTATACATGATTGAAATATAGTAAAATGAGATTGATATTGATATGTGACTATGCTCGGGTTATCAACCCATTCTGTTATATGAAAGCTATGATGATATGCTAAGGTTATCAGTCCTCATAAATAGGCGGATGCGCTTATTATGTGATTTGTGGTAATGGCACTAGTCACGGTTATGTGATTTGAGGTAGTGACACTAGCCACGGTTATGTGATATATGGTGACGGTTTCATAAGCCACATTTATGAGATATGTGGTAGCGGTTTCACAGGCCACGATTAAATGAATCTGATTATATTTTGTTCTGTATATGTACGAGCTCTTAATTAAGAATGAAATTTTATTCTACTATAAGAAAACGAAGATGTATTTGTATTTATGGATTTTCCCTAAATTAAGAATGGAACTTTATTTCATTATAAAGAAATCGAAAATATATTGGTATTTGTGATATTTTTCTTATTTATATTGGAATATGTATAAATTTCTAAAATGTGAATTTCTTTATGATTTTTGAAATATTTTGATTTAATTACCACGTTTTCAGAGCTTAATATATATTTTGATTTGAGTATTTTTAAAGATATTTGAGATTTATTACTTGGATTTCTTGCTATTTTAATTTATAATTATTTAGCACCACTGAGTCTTCCACTCAGTGCGTTGATTTTTATCATGCGCAGGTTGTGAGCTGTGGGTGCTACTCGAAGACCGAAGGAATAGCATCAGAGTAGAAGTATTAATTTTGGGTATAGCATGTATAGAAATGTAAATTATGGCATGTATAGATACTTTGTAAACAATTTTGAGATTGTATATATTAAGTTCTAAATTAATGAGATTGGTGATTAATTAAGTTATAATAATAGTAATATGGAATTAAGATGTTGGTTAATTGTGATTATCCTTTGATTGATAGTAGTTATATCTTGAATGTATGATAATATAATAAGATGACTTGATATGTAATTTTAGAAGTGTTGCGCAACTTGTTATATTGATTTGGAGTTGAGGTTTGGTAGAAAAATATTAGAAGGGTAATTGTTTTTCTTGTGTGGCATGTAGATTTTTTTCTTAGGGGCACTCTTGCGAATTTTCATAGGATTTTCCCTAAAAATTTTATTTTATATTTTAATTACTTGCGTTGCTAAGAAAACACAACCACTTCTAATATGTAATCTGGAGATAATGAGTAGAATAAGACGGTGCCGAAGAACCGAATGTGGCATTCATCGTCTAGTCCTCCGGGATTGGGCGGTGGGTATTACATTTAGTGGTATCAAAGTCTGACTTCATCCAGTAGATATATGGTTCGAGGACGAACCATGCAGAAGCTGGTGGGCCTGTGACATCCCGACCCGACAAAGCGATCCTAAGAGGGCGGGTAGAGCAGGGCTCCTGGCGAGCTTCTAGGATGGCAGGCTAACTAGGGTAGTGGAATGCGGGACACGGGAATGAATCGAATCACATATCGAAAAGGGTTAACTAATCATCAGAGGTGCCTTTTTGTGGAATGATTGGAGAATTGAAAGAACTCCGAGGGTTAAGCGTGCTCACTTAAGAGAAATCCTAGGATAGTTGACCTACTGGGAAGTGTTCCCATTTCACCTGCGGGACAAAACTGTGCGGATCTTGCCGATCTAGTATGGGATGGATTCGGCTTGATCCAAAGTGGAATGATGCTCCAAGGAATGGTTCAATATATAATCAACTGATTTTATATTAGTTTTTGTATGACCATATTAGATTCATTATTTGATATTCAACTGATTTTATTTGACGTCTTTGAAACAGGTAAATATTGCTATTCAGCAAGAACGCACTTGGTGATGGCAAAGATAAAGCGTTATATATGCATAACCCGTCAACAAGGATAATATGTTTTAAACCATTAAGTTGTATTCATTTAATACTTTACATTTGCCTTAACCTTCATATGCACTTTTCTTAGATTTATAAATCCTGCATTTGTACAAGACAAATATTGTGGAAACACCAAGGTCATTGGCATCCTAAGAATTGCAAGGTGGAAATTTGAAAACAATATGAAAGGTATATTACATTACCATTTGATTGTATAATTGAAGCACATAATGTGTTTGATGCAATGTCGTATATTGTCTCTTATAATAACTTGATTTATTGATAAATAAACAAATAAATATATTTTCGGCTTTTTGATCTTAACCTTGACGAGACCTCGTTTATGGATTTCAATCGAAGAATGAGTATTTGTTTGGGAAGATTGATATGCAACTCAAGCTTCTACCCAGCAATTTCATCGATACAATTGCAGCCTATTATGTAAGTCATTTTCTTGTAGTACTCTTTTACATATGAACTAAAGCTTATTTTGTTTTGCAATGATTTGAGATATATTTTCCTTTCCACTAATAATATATCTGAATTTGCAGTTATCCTCAGAGGTTCTACTTTGGTTGAGATAAAGTTTGAGTTCTTGGAAGATTTGAGTGAAGATCCTTACATTCTTAGAACCAATGGTTTTAGCAAAGGCAAAGGAAATAGAGAGCAACAATTCTGTTTGTTATTTGACCCAACTGCTATTTTCCATGCGTATTCCATTCTTTGTAATCCACAATGCATCATGTAAGTAAGAAACTCCATTAAATTTTCAACTTATTTCTTTTTAAGTTGAATTTTAGTTCTTAATGATTGTTATGAGTTGTTGCATTTTATATGCATACTAATTGTTAATTGACAGCTGACAAGTAGGGAGAACTTTTTATTTTTTCAACTATCTTGAGAAGATGAAACTCAATTGGTACTAAACCCATCATTGATAGATATTTATAAATTTGTGTATGACAATCTGTTGTGCACATTACTCCCTTAAGACCAACTATCATGGCAGCTGCTGATTTTGTATATATTGATTTTCTATAAGATTTTGCTGGTGCACCTTTCACATTCTCATAGTCCATATTCATTTTCTATCAATTTACAAGAGATACTTTAATTCAGTAATGAAAACCAAAATAAATAAATAAAATTGAAATCTAGAAAACAATTTATATACTTAGGAGAGCACAATTGTGCCTCCCAGGATTCAAATAACTTTTTTACCTTCACCATATCCACAATCTTTGTTACAAATTTTTTACAGTTTGGCCTTGAATTGAATTTTTTTCATAAAAGATAATTAGATTAATCATTTTGATTTATGAGGACCGAAAGATTGTTCAAAAATTCCAAAATATCAAACCTTGAATGGTGCATTGATAGCTTGTCAATTTAGCATAAAATGTCATATGTTTGATTATTGTCTATGGGTGATTTATAGTTAAAATGGAGATTTTTCACTTGGTTTCATATTTCCCATAGGATATGTTAGATTCGATGAAAATGAAGCTTTGGAGGTTAATTTTGTGAAGTTTTGATGAAGCTATCAAATTGGAGCTAAGTCATTAAAATGCCTCTGGAAGTCTACGGTTAGTGCGTGGGCAAGCACAGGGAAAGATTAGTCCAAGAGAGAGAAAAGTTACTGGAAGTTTTGGCATAGCGCTTGGGCAAACGCTATAAAGTCAGACCTGCACGAAAGAGAAACACTCCTAGAAGTTTTTGCATAGCGCTTGCCAAAGCAGTATGCAGTTAGCCCGCAGCTGAGAGAAAAGCTACTGGAAGATTTTTAATAGCGCTTGGGCAAGCACTAGAGAGACACGACCTGCGCTTTTGCGAATCTTACTAGATGCGAGAAAATCTTCTAAAGTGCGAGCTGGCCCGTTTTTTGAGAGATTTTACAGTTACTTAATTAAATATTTTAGATTTTTAAAAGATATTATTTATTTTTAGGGATTTCTTTTCTCATCTATATATGGTATATGAAGGATTGTAAAGGGGGATTTGATCTTATTATTATTACTACATTTAGAATAGAACAACAGATTTATTCGTGTTCTTCATAGCCATGAACAGCTAAACTCAATATTTTCAAACAATGGTTGATTGCAAGTAGGGATTCTTCACAATTGTGAGATCTAAATGCGATAAGTATATTCTTTAAATTTGATTGGCTTTTGTGTGTTTTCTGAATTTATGAGAAACTTCACCTTTATTGTTTTCTTGTTGTTTGTTCAAAAAGGCCCATTGTTCAATCTAACAGGGAAGCATATAGCTATCAATAAGGTTAAGATTCGTATTGTCTAATTGAATTGAATAAGTAGCAAATAATATAATTTAATTGTGACTAGGCCTTCGGACTATATTATGGAAACCCACAATCTATTTTAAATGAGCAGCGCTTGTGAGTTTGTTGAATAGGGCAGGGTCTTTCTAGTTTTTATTGTTATTAGTGAATTAAATTCTATCATTTGTTTAGGGTTGTTCACTAATTAGAGACTATTCTAGTGCTTCTCTATTTAATCTAATATTATGGGAAGATTTTTTTGAGGCGCTTGTCCAAAGATTATAACTTATCAGTCTTTCAAATTTTAGAATTATCTTTGTATCGATGACCGATCAAGAGAATCCTGTGCTATGAATCACCCTTGGTTGAATCATTCCTTCTATTGATTTTTAATTATTTAATTTATCACTCTCTGTTTACTTAGTTATTTTTCAATTGCTATTTGATCAAAACCTCCCCTTTTTATTTATTTATTTTTATCAATTGATCTCAAATTAAAAATCAGATTTTATTAGTCACTAGGGTTCAACCCTTCACCTCCCCTTTTTATTTATTTATTTTTATCAATTGATCTCAAATTAAAAATCAGATTTTATTAGTCACTAGGGTTCAACCCTTCCCACCCTATCAATTTATCTCAAATTTGTGTATGACAATCTGTTGTGCACATTACTTCCTTAAGACCAACTATCATGGCAGCTGCTGATTTTGTATATATTGATTTTATATAAGATTTTGCTGGTGCACCTTTCACATTCTCATAGTCCATATTCATTTTCTATCAATTTACAAGAGATACTTTAATTCAGTAATGAAAACCAAAATAAATAAATAAAATTAAAATCTAGAAAACAATTTATATACTTAGGAGAGCACAATTGTACCTCCCAAGATTCAAAGAACTTTTTTACCTTCATCATATCCACAATCTTTGTTACCAATTTTTAATTTTTTTTTTATAAAAGATAATTAGATTAATCATTTTGATTTATGAGGAATGAAAGATTGTTTAAAAATTCCAAAATATCAAACCTTGAATGGTGCATTGATAGCTTGTCAATTTACCATAAAATGTCACATGTTTGATTATTGTCTATGGGTGATTTATGGTTAAAATGGAGATTTTTCACTTGGTTTTTCATATTTCCCATAATATATGTTAGATTTGAGGAAAATGAAGCTTTGGAGGTTAATTTCGTGAAGTTTTAATGAAGTTATCAAATTGGAGCTAAGTCATCAAAAAGCCTCTGGAAGTCTGCGGTTAGCGCTTGGGCAAGCACAGGGAGAAATCAGTCCAAGAGAGAGAAAAGCTATTGGAAGTTTTGGCATATCGCTATGAAGTCAGACCTGCAGGAAAGAGAAACATTCCTAGAAGTTTTTGCATAGCGCTTGCCCAAGCAGTCTGCAGTTAGCCCGCAGCTGAGACAAAAGCTACTGGAAGATTTTTAATAGCGCTTGGGCAAGCACTAGAGAGACGCGACCTACGCTTTTGCAAATCTTACTAGATGTGAGAAAATCTTCTAAAGTGAGAGCTGGCCCATTTTTTAAGGGATTTTACAGTTACTTAATTAAATGTTTTAGATTTTTAAAAGATATGATTTATTTTTAGAGATTTCTTTTCTCATCTATATATGAAGGATTGTAAAAGGGGATTTGATCTCATTATTATTACTACATTTAGAATAGAACAGCAGATTTATTCGTCTTCTTCATAGTCATGAGCAGCTAAACTCAATATTTTCAGTCAATGGTTGATTTCAAGTAGGGATTCTTCACAATTGTGAGATCTAAATGCGATAAGTATATTCTTTAAATTTGATTGGCTTTTGTGTGTTTTTTGAATTTATGAGAAACTCCACTTTATTGTTTTCTTATTGTTTGTTCAATAAGGCCCATTGTTAAATCTAATAGGGAAGCATATAGCTATCAATAAGGTTAAGATTCGTATTGTCTAACTGAATTGAATAAGTAGCGAATAATATAATTTGATTGTGACCAGGCCTTTGGATTATATTATGGAAACCCATAATCTGTTTTAAATGAGTTGCGCTTGTGAGTTTGTTGAATAGGGTAGGGTCTTTCTAGTTTTTATTGCTATTTGTGAATTAAATTTTATCGTTTGTTTAGAGTTGTTCGCTAATTAAGGACTATTCTAGCGCTAATCTATTTAATCTAATATTATGGAAAGATTTTTTGGAGGCACTTGTCCAAAGATTATAACCTGTCAGTCTTTCAAGTTTTAGAATTATCCTTGTATCGATGATCAATGAAGAGAATCCTGTGCTATGAATCACCTTTGGCTGAATCATTCCTTCTATTGATTTTTAATTATTTAATTTATCTCTCTCTATTTACTTAGTTATTTTTCAATTGCTATTTGATCAAAACCCCCCTTTTTATTTATTTATTTTTATCAATTGATCTCAAATTAAAAATCAGATTTTATTAGTCACTAGGGTTCAACCCTTCTCACCCTATCTACAAATTATTTAGGATAGGAAGAGTAGAAATTATTTTTTGTGGTCTCGACACCCATCAAAATTTTGGTACCATTGCAGGGGACTAATCTAAATCTAATTTCTTATTTAGATGACCAGATCTGAACAAGCTAATTTAGATATTGATCTAGAAATTGAGAAGAGAGCCCGTGCATTAAGGAAAGCAGCGAGACTGCGAAAGAAATAAGTAGCCACAATATCCACACCTCCTTTAGACGAACCAACATCTGAACCGTCAGCAGAATTCGTTGGAGAAGAAGCCGAATCTGAAGGAGAAGACACCATGAATAAAGAACAAACAGTGAGACAGCTACACTCACCTCCGGTGGAGCAACAACCCCTTTGGATTAATTATCTAACTCTAGAAGTGGCATTTGAGCTTAAATCAGGATTAATACATCTACTTCCCATCTTTCGCGGGTTGGAGAATGAAGATCCCAATAAGCACCTGAAGGAGTTTCATGCGGTTCGCTCAAGCATGAGACCGTAAGGAGTAACCGAAGAAAAGATCAAGTTGAGGGCATTTCCGTTTTCTTTGTAGGATGCCGCCAAGAAGTGGTTGTTTTATTTGCGCTCAAGATCCGTCAGATCATGGGAGGATATGGTCTGAATTTTCCTGGAGAAATATTTTCTAGCCTCAAGAGCAACTTTGATTCGAAGGGAAATCAGTGGCATTAAGCAAAAGGACGCGAAAACTCTCCATGACTATTGGGAGAGGTTCAAGCGACTTTGTGCCAGCTGCCCGCAGCATGGAATTACTGAACAATCACTTATTAAGTATTTATATGAAGGAATGCTGGATTTAGAGAGAAGGATGGTTGATGCAGCAAGTAGAGGGGCTCTTGTCAATAAAACTCCTCGACAAGCCTAAGAGATCATATCCACTATGGCTACAAATACACAACAGTTTGGGAGACGTTAAGACATGCCAAAGAGAGTCAATCAGGTAAGTGACTCTAACATTGAAAATAAAATTAATGAACTAACAATTTTGGTTCAAAGTATTGCTATAGGTAAGTATTCCCAAGCCAAGGTGTGTGGAATCAGTGCCTATACTGGACATGCTATTGACATGTGTCCCACATTACAAGAAGGAGCTCAAGAGCAAGTAAATGCAATTGGAGATTTTTCGGGACAGGCCCAAAGGATGTATAATCCTTATTCAAATACATACAATCTAGGATGGCAGGATCATCCGAACTTCAGCTATGGAGGAATGCCACAAAACACACAGCAATATCCTTATGCACCACCACAGCAGCATCCTCAAACAAGCTCTAAATCAAGTATGTCTCTTAAAGATATAGTTAAATCACTTGCTATTTACACTCAACAGTTTCATCAAGAGACTAGAACTAGCATTCAGAACTTGGAAAATCAAGTGAGCCAATTAGCTACTTCTCTAAGCAAACTAGAGTCGCAAGGGAAGCTACCTTCTCAGACCGTCATCAATCCCGAGGTAAATGTTAGTGCAATCACTTTGAGAAGTGTGAAGGAGCTGGTGACCCCAACGCCGAAGAAAAGAAGTAGTGGTCTGAAGAAGATATTGAAGAAGAGATAGAGATATCACAGACTAAGAAGTCGGAATTAGGCTTGCCTAAGCCTCCGTTGCTAGTGACACATGTCACATCCATATTATCTAAACATGTCATTAGCATGCATTAATTCATTTTAGAGCCTAATTACAAATTATTATGATTTAATTTTGATTTTGGTGAATAATGTCATAAGGTTAGTTTAGTAATTTCACATGAGTAGAGATTTAATTTATTAATGATATGATTTGTGCTTTTGTAGTTGATTTATGGTGCCATAAATTATTTTAGTAATTTTAATTATATAGAAAATTACTTTATGGCATGATATGTGTATTTATAAAGTTTTTATTATGTATAGTTAGACTTAGTGTAGTGTCTAATTCCATCCTTAGGATGGGAGAAACCTAAAACAAATCCTAGCCTTCTATCTATAAGACTTGTGACCAAGTCAATCTTGTCTCTACACAATGGCAAATTACCAAATTACCATTAATGAATTAATATAAGCCTTTGGATGAGTTTTTAAGATCTAATCTTCACCTTTCATTTGGAGAAATTACCAAAGTGCCTAAAAGTCATCTAAAACCTAAATAATCAAATATGCAACAGCCCATCTTCTTTTTCAACAAAACTCTAGCCACCCAAACTAAACTCTCTCCCTCTCTACTCCATTTTTCTTCACTACACCATGAAAGCCATCATTTTTGAACAAGTTCAAGCAAAAATATTTAAATATCTAAGCTAAGGAAGTGAATTCTCGCATCAAAAATTTGGATTTTCACCATTTGATAAACTTTCTCTCACTAAAACCTATTCTACCTCTTTCTCTCTCATCTAAAATCTTAGTGATTTTTCAAACTAAGGCTAGGAATAAGCTCTCATACATTTATTTATGTTATTCATACATTTAGATTTTTATTTTCATTAAGTCTAAGTATTTATTTAGATTTTTCTTTTCTTAGAAGGTTCTACCTCCAAGAATAAGGGAAAAGAGGTGTTAGGAGATTAGTATTTTGGAGGTTTGTGCTATTTCTCATCTTTAGATATTTTCAGTAATTATTTGGTGTGATTCTATATTTTTGTGCTTCAAGACTTGATTTTTATGTTTTAAACGAGTTGATCTATGTTTAATATATCTCATTTATGCTAGATGTAATTTTTATGAAATTTTACTTTATGCTTTTCATATTGATCGAATTTAATAATATTTTTTTAAAAAAAATCTCTATATTAGTTTTTAGTGATTTTATGCTTAAATCTACATGTATGATTATTGTAGATGCTAAATATGGGATTTTGTGAAATTTAAATATTGTCAATATTTTTTTTAAGGTTAGCTAAATTTACGGTATTATTTTTTTTATGATGTTTACATACTATTTTATGTGTGTCATATGTAAATATTATAGTGTGAGGTTAAAGATAATAAAAATGATAATCTTAATAAATTATTAGACTTGTTATGTAAAATTATTGGAGACAAAATTAATGAGGACTAAATTAATATACCATTAGTCTATTTATTCCAAGTGTGATCCATTTATAATTAATGAGGACCTTGAGGACTAAATTATAATTTGTCCTTAATTAAGATGATTGATTAAGTAGGATTAGTGATAATTAAGTAGTACTAATAAATTAACTGGTTAGTAGTAATTTAATTAACTAGTTAGTTAGTTAATTGGTGATATCTAGATTAATTAGGTACTTAATTAGTAAATAATAGGAATAATAAAAATAATAGAATTTAATGGCTACTACATCAATTAAGTAGATAATTAAATTAATCTTAAAAGTTAAAGGAATATTGGATTTAAAAATCCTATTAGATCAATTAAATAATTAAATGATCCACTTAAGTCCAAGTTAGGAGAATATTAGAAATAATTGAATTATGGATTAACTAGGTGGTGATATATCATGCTTAATATTAACGCCTTCGGAATTGTGCCATAGTATTGGAATTTGTGCATATTAGTGAATTATGAGTATTTATGTGAAATACATTATGATTTTAATTTTAATTGGATGATATAATTTTTTTTCGGTGCCATGGTAGATTATTTTATGAAATAAAATATTCCTTGTGAATATAATAAACAATAAGAAAACAAGTATGATTATGTGCTCAATATATATATGATTTATGAATATGAAACTATGATGAAATGTTTAATATGGAAAAATATGATTTTTATGAATAAAGAGGATTTATGAAAGAGAATATTTCTTTTTTGTAATAAAATATTTCGGTGTAATATTGAGACTTGATATTTTATTTATGAATACTGCTATGTATGAATTATAAAATGAATTAATTAAAATATATATTTTATCGGCATTGGTCTACTTGGTTGAGTCAATAGTTATATAGAGGTATGGCATGCCATATGAAATACAATACTGTCTATATGTGATCGCAATGTCTTATAGGAGCTAACAAACTCCAATTTTTATAGGGGCTAATGAACCCTATTTTCTGGATATGGCCATTTAATTTCGACCGACGGGTCGTATGATATTATATGGGATTTCGAGCCGCATGTTTATTATGATATTCTATGTCTACTATTTGATTCTTATAAGTATGCTAGAGGCCTAATTAAAAATATAGTTTTTTATAAATTAATTAAATAAATAATTATACTGTTATATGAACATATGTGATTTCATGATTAAGTATGTCTAATTAGTGATATATGATTATTGGATTTAATTAGGTATGTTGATTGTGAATACTTATATTACGCATCTGAAATATGCTATATTATGATTATGCCGACTGCTGTTGAATAAATACTATGTATGATAATATTAGGTATTATAATTGCTTATGTGTATTTCCCTACTATAAATGGGAAATAAGCACTACTAAGCTTTATGCATAGCGCGTTGACTTGTCACGCGTAGGTTGCTGATTTGGGGTAGACGGTCCATAGCGAGCATCAAACTTTTCAAATGCTCATTATTCTATGACAGTCAGCCTTCAAACAGTCTCTCTTTTAATTCAATCTTTAGAAAAATCTAGAGGCATGTAAACATAATTAAGGCACTAGAATACTTTTTTAAGTCAGAATGTTATGAACCAGATATGGAAACAGTTTTATTTTCAAAGTCAGAATGTTTTATGGCATGTAATTAACATCTTAAATGCTTTCAATTAAAAAGGAACTGACTTATTATTTGTGTTGAGTTTTTATGAGATGTGTTGGGAAAAAAATGTAGTTAAGTTGTGGTCGAATTATAGGAGTGTTTTGAATGCGTTTTAAATTATCAAGTATTAAGTATACCAGTTTAACACTTTGGTGTTAAACCTAATGTGGCCCTCCAGATTCTGTCTTTACGAAATCGGATTTTGGGTGTCACAACATTGCCCCCTTTTCCTGAAAGGTTAGCTAGGTCAAAGAAGGACAAAGAAGCAAAAAAGATCCTTGAGACTTTTTGCAAAGTAGAGTATATATCCCATTATTAGATGCAATTAAACAAATTCCTCGTTATGCGAAATTTTCGAAGGAGCTTTGCACCAACAAAAGGAAGCTAGCTGGTTATGAAAGGGTAAGTGTGGGGGAGAATGGTTCCGCCATGTTACAGAAAAAATTACCCCCCAAGTGCAAGGATCGAGGTATGTTTGCTATCTCTTGTAAAATTGGTAATATTGGTATTAAGAAAGCTATGTGTGATTTGGGTTCATCTATAAATGTCATGCTAATGTCCATTTATTCTTGTTTAAAGGCTGGTCCATTGATAAATACCTCTATTGTGATTTAGTTAGCTGATAGGTTTATAGTGGACCCTGAAGGGGTGTTAGAGGATGTTTTGGTGCAAGTCAATGGACTGATATTTCCTGCTGAATTTTATGTACTGGATATGGAGGATGATAAATCCCCCACTTCATTTGAGATTTTGCCCGAGAGACCATTTTTTAGCACAGCTAGAGCAAAAATAGATGCTTATGATGGCACACTTACCATGGAGTTTGATAGAGAAATAATTAAGTTTAATGTGTATGATAATCCATGTGATGTGCTTAGTGTTTGTGGTGTTGATATAATTGATCCTTTAGCTCCTGGGGTAAAGGAAATTGCTTTGGAAGACCCGAAAGGGATTGATTGAAGTCTGAGAACGTCTAGCTTAAGACATTAAACAAGGGCACTTGTTGAGAGGCAACCCAACGCTAGGTTTGCCCAAGCCTAATAGCGTTCTCTTTTCTTTTCAGTTTTGTTTTTATTTTATTTTCTTATTTTATTATTTTTTAGTCAACTTCTTCCCTTCACTGCAATGGCATATTTGCTTTTCTAGGTAGGCATTGAATACTAGAGATATTGGTTTTACCTTTCATGGTTAAAATAGTTTTAATGAATGTTGTTATTCTTCCTTCGTGTTCTTTTACCTTTTAGAAATAATAATGGTGCTTTTACCTTTTGCAATTTCTTCTTAATTTTTATTTTTTTTCCTTATTTATTTATTTTATTTTTCAATTTCTTTTTATTTATTACTTACTGTTTCTTTTTCCTTTTCACTTACAATTTAACCTAGGTAATCTTTCCTTTCTCTCTTGTTTGAACTGCAATAGCCACCGTCCAAAGAACAAAGCAACATTGCCTCCTCCACCAGAACCCCAGATGCTATGAACTACAATAGGCCGCTAAGTTTCTGGCCGACTCCCTCTCAGCACTACACCACGGTGTTACACCCTGCCGTTGCCATCAGAGTCACGCGGCAACTCCGGCGATGAGGATGAGACGCGCTCTGCTTCCCCACGATCAAACGCCACAACCAACGCCAGCCATTCCCAATGCCAGCGATAGCCTCGAGCAGCAACGCCTCCACCCCAATCTCTCTTACCGCCCCTGTCTTTGGCTTAACCTTGCCTTTGCCTCTTCCACAGGGAAGCTTTCTTTTCTTTTTCTTATTCTTTTTGAAAATTGAGCCTCCCTTTGTGTTGTTGATGATTCCACATTGGGAACAATGTAAGGAGTTATTGTGGGGAAGGAATGTGATTTAGGAAGTGCTTTTTCTGTGATTTATTTTTTTTGCAGGTTTATTTTTGAATATTTTATTGATTACTCAGTATTACCCTACTTATTCCATAGGAATTTGAGTCGTTTTGCTTTGCAAATTCCTTTCTTATCTTGAAAGTATGATTGATTTTCTCTTTTGAGCTCATGAGAAGCATTATTTGCCCTTCAACTAGTTTCTTTTACATTAAATTGACTCTTTGGGATTTTATGCAAGTAATAGTAGTCTTCATTATAGACTTCCGTCTTCTCCATACCGTAGATAGCATTCCCTAATCATTCTATTTTGTACAAATCATTTAGACTTCATTAATAGAAGAAACTTTAAATTGCCTGTCCTTAATTCACTGTTGTGCATATTTTAAAATTTTATTTAACTTATTTAAAGTACTACTTTTGGATGTTTGGATGTATAATTTGAAAGGATGTAGCGTGCAAATGGTGCAAAGCGATGTAAAAGGTGAGGAATAATAGAGAACAAAAAAAGTGGTAATGCACATAAGTCCTTTAAAAAGTTGCAAAAAAAAAAAGGAAAAAAAAAAAGCAGTAATACACACGAGTTCTCCAAAATTGCAACAAATAAATGAAAAACAAAGAGTGGAAAAGGCTCATTCCTTTCTTTTGAAAAAAATTACGCCACATCCTAAAGTATTGTATTTTAATAAGTTAACCTTATGTTTTGAGATACAACAACATAAATTCTTGTGGAACTTGTGTATAAAATTTCAAGTCTTTATGTTTTTTACTTAGATAGATGCTTTAAGGTTGCTATATGTTGGTTTGGTGTTGATGGAATAAACGATGATGATTATTACCTTACTTGTCTTTCTTTCCAGATTTTCAATCTTTTGTTAAATAATGCTGTTGTTGGGTGAAGTAAATTTCTTTGTGAGTTTTGATTAAGAATTTAGTCATGCTTAAGGACAAGAATGAAATAAGTGTGGGGAAATTTGATAGCTTGTCAATTTAGCATAAAATGTCATATGTTTGGTTATTGTCTATGGATGATTTGTGGTTAAAATGGAGATTTTTCACTTGGTTTTCATATTTCCCATAAGATATGCTAGATTCGATGAAAAGAAAGCTTTGGCAGTTAATTTTGTGAAGTTTTGATGAAGCCTCAAAAAGCCTTTGGAAGTCTGCGCTTAGCGCTTGGGCAAACACAGGGAGAGATCAGTCCAAGAGAGAGAAAAGCTGTTGAAAGTCTTTGCATAGTGCTTGGGCAAGCGATAGTAAAAGTAGTAAAAGTAGGCGTTATTTTTTGTGATCTCGACACCCATCTTGCATTGTTTGTTCTAATTCAGTGCATTGGATTTTTTTTTAGCCACATAGGAAAAAGACTACTCTAGCTTACAAACAACTAAAAATTCCTTGCATTAATAGAGTGATAAGCCCATGAAAGCTTATCCTATTTTCTATAGACATTTCCAACCTTTGGAATCTGCAATATTATCATGCTTGAAGAAATTCTCAACAATATGAATAAACTTAAAAAGATGGTCTTGCATATATGTTTTTATTTCTATTTTCCCCATAATTAGCGTATTAGACATAAATGTATTAATTAAATTTTTCAAAATAATTAGATTTATTAATTAGACAAAATTTGTATTTATACATTAAATATTTTCGATATAATTATTTTTATTTCAAATTCTATCTATATAAATATATAATTTCGATGGCAACACATTAGAATATGAAAATGATGACATGACATTTTATTTTTTTATCATAATTAATATCTTTTATATTTAAATAACAATTAAATGTCCTCTATTAAATAATAGAGTTATAATTAAACTAATAATATTTCATTATAATTAATATATAATAAATATAAAATTTTTTATTAAATAGTTTTCATTCTATAAAAAAATTAAAGGAATTATGATAGAGTCATTTAATAAAAATTAATTAAATGATATAATTAGATTACCAAATAGAATTAAAATTATAATTTAAATTCACATTAAGATTAAATATTCTTACACTTCATTTAATTTGAATAAATGAGAATTTCGAACAGAAAAAGTAAATAATTAAGTAAATATATCAATTGAATAACAATAAGTTGCTTAAAATAATTAATTGTGCTAATTAATATTTTAGTTCAATATTTGAGAATTAAAAAAAAAAAACCCTATAATTTTACATTTCATCGTTTAATTTAAAGCACAGAAGCAAAATATTTAAATTAAAGCATGCAAATATAAATTTAAAAAATTATTAAAAATTACATTCAATATAATTAAAATAGAAAATTATACGTTCAGCACTATTAATTTTATATTTATTAAGTGAATAGGGAAAACAAAATAAAAGGAAAAAAATTACAAAATATTAATATATTTTTAATGATTTTATGTCTTGAAATAGTGGAATTTTTCAAGTTCCATTTCAACCATGCTTAGTACCCCTACTATGGTTTTATTTTGACAGTAAAAACCTTACTATGGTTTTATTTTGACAGTAAAAATTAATTACAATGTTATAGATTTACAATATGGGAAAAACCTAAAAATAAAAATGATTTCCTAAGTTATAACGAAATTAGCACATAAATCACGATATGTTTAATAAGTGATTGGACATCTTTAAGGTTATAGTCCCTCAAATAAAGTGCTCCCCCGGTCAATTTTTTAACACTTTTACCGTTAGTCACATTAGAAATGACCAAAATGTCCTCTCTTGCCTCTTCTCTCCCTTCTCTTTCCCTTGTTTGCTCCCCCTGGTCTCACCTCCTTCGTTCCTCTTCTTTCCTCTCTCTCCGCCGCCTCCACAACCTCGAATCGCTTCGTCTTCTTAGAAGAGGAAGCAGCGCTGCTCGATACCTCGCCGACTGGAACCATAAGGGCACCGGAACCAAAAGGTGATTCTTCATTCTCTTTGCAGATTTTTTTGTTGTTTTTTTTTATTTTTTTAACTCGTGTTCTTCAATTAAAAGGTGGTCTTACTGTGATGTTAGTTTTGCTTTTTAGCTTCTTTGGAGCCATTGTCTTGCTATTACGTAGCTTTGTAGAAAATGAAATGGAGCAACAGAGAGATGTGTGATGATCCCTTCAAATTTTGAATCGTAGAATATTTTGATTCTACATTTTGTTAATTGAGGATGAGCAAATATGTTTTTTTTTTTTTTTTAATAAATTGTTTGAGTTCTAATTTTCACAATTAGAAAATACTAAAGACACAATTATGATTCATCATTCGAAATTCAAAAATCTAAACTTGGGTTGATTAAATTTGATTTCCCAGAAATCGACATTCAATAAATAACTATTACAGTATTTTCAGTGAATGTTAAAGATTTTCGTAATAATCTTACTGGCTTTAAATTTGTTTTTATAGAGAATTGGAATGATTATGGGCTTTTTGTTTTATTTTGGAGAAGACAGCTTTCATCATAAGAGGAGTGGTAAGGCTACTGTTGATGGTATTGTTGATACTATGCTTGAAATTGCAGCTGTCCGAAATGAGGGCTACTGCAATCATGAAGATGAGGATCATTACATTTCTTACTTTTGTTGTTCTGGTTGGTTGTGTTCTACAAAAATATTTATAACAAAAGTCATTAAGGGCATCCAATGTCTTTTTATTTTTTCTCTCTCCAAAGACCATGTATTTTGAGATTCACTCGCTGTAGGATGTCTCTGTAGAATGGACTAATAACTTAGGGATGGATGAATCACTTATTAATCATAAAGGGATTTATATGTCAATTAACCTATAATTTAGGGACGTGTTTATATTTTTTCCCTTATAATATTAGACTATTGCAAACAACGTAAATGTCATAATTTTCTTTAATATAAATATTTTGTTATGCTTTCGGTAGACTTCGGAAGTTCCGAATTAGCTTGCGGCAGCAGGTTCTAATATTAGTATGAGTTTGTTGAGCACGTAAGGGCAATCCATTCGTTTTTTCAAGTAGGGTTTTAATAATTAAGAATGATAATTTATAATAGTTCATAAAAAATAAATAATATAATTAACTATACTAATTAATAAAATAATATTTAAATATCTGGGCAAAGCGACTAGTTAATAAAATAACCTAACTCAACAAAAGCATTATTTCGGCAAATCAGTTTCTTGCCTTTTCTCAAATTCTACTTTGACAATGTTACGGTCTTGCTTAATGGCCCATCTACATCCCGAGTCTCTGCCTCGCCCTCTAGCTATTTTTACTAACAAGAAAGTAGTTGCAGAGAAAAGAGAGTTTTTTATAGTGGCAAAGAAAGAACAAGTATTTGGAATTTTCTGATATGCTTTATAGGTCCAGATCTGCATAATTTATAGACTCTGAACAACAAAGTAATACAATTTTCAAGCTAAAAAGCAGCAACCAAATAACTATAAAATAGCAACAAATCAGATAGGGGATGATAGAGATTAGCACGCAAGAATAGTAAGGAGAAACAGAATTGATTAAAGGGCAGATTTTGTAGTAATAGTATTAGATGAAGAAAGTTGAAGATAACAATGGAGAGAGACAAAAAAGTGACTGTAACCAGCCCCCTGGGACTTGAGCCCAAAGCAGATACTCTGCTCAATACAACAAAAGAGAATAAAAGATGCCTTTACATGATTACTGCTAACATATATATATATATATATATATATATATATATATATATATATATATATATATATAGAATCATTCCTAACAAACGTGCTCAACTGTCTCAATCCCTTCCTTGCTGCACACTGCTCCCCTTCGTTGCTGATTTATTCCTTCTATAATAAACCAAAAACGGTTTTGCACTTGATGACGTGGCATTCCTATCATTATCGCCCCCTTCTGAAAAAGCCTTGTCCTCAAGGCTGAAATTCGAAAATTGTGCCTTTAAGTCAGACTCGTTTATCCAAGTTGCATCTGTTTCGCTTTGCCCCTGCCACTGAATTAATACCT
>CANUEP010104686.1:0-15652 GCA_947857235.1 Jatropha podagrica
AAAAAATTACAACTTACTTTAACTTGTACTAAACTCGAATTTCTTAAATTCTATCACCAAATACCTCTTTTATGCTTAATTCTTCAAGTCTTATTACTAGACTTTGGTTTAATTCACTTAATTTTGGGTAGTTTAGTAGTATAGAAAATGAAAGAACATAGAGGAGAATGAGGGAGAGTGTGATTTTGGAGATGGGAGAAAGAAGCAGAAGGAATAGTGTTGGATAAGTGTTGTTTTTAAGTAGCAAAGTCAAACTTAGCTACTTAATTTTATGTCAAATGGATGGCTAGGATTTGGTCTCTAGTATTCTCATCCAAGGGCTCTATATATTCATCAAATAATTCTCTTCCAAATATTATTTAACTCCACCAATTTATTAAATTAACTCCATCAAAATAATTCCTCAATTATTTCTTAATATACTACACTAGAAACCACTATTCATCAAATACTCTTAAATTCTCCAAAAATATTCATAAAATATTTTTCACCCACTTAAATCATATAAACATACTCCAAATATATTAGATAAAATATTAAGCATCCATAGTAATTTTTTTGGACCAAAATATTGCGAAGTCTCGGACTGGTGGTATTATTCATAGACCGGTAAACTACTCTTCACCAATAATTTATTACTTACTTTGTCATGAAAAATTTATATCTTAACTTTAATTAATTAAGACCAATCACATAAAATCTAATTGACTCCCCAATATTAATTGTGTTCAATATCATTATCGAGTCCAAATAAAATATTATTTCTCTTTCGGCCGATACCATTCTTGACTCGAAACAAATAATACCATTTTGAGATCCAACATTTCGGGGCGTTATAGTTTAAATGATCTAATTTTGAAAGTTTGAGTACTCAATAGAATAATTTTTGCAAGTTGAAGTATTTAATTGATATTTTCCAACAAAATAAAAGGAAGGACAGGATGATGAATATCCTCCATCCAAATAGAAACATCTAAGGAATCCTTAGCTAACTTTGATAACTCATGGTCAACTTGATTGTCTTTCTTACGAAGATGTATTAAATTAAAAGAAGTAAATTGAGAATTCTCAAAATCTAAAATAAGAAGTCTAGTGCCGTATTCATTTTCCAAAAAATTATAGGAAGACAGATGTTAAGGTTTTAGTTATATAAAACACTCATAATATTATAATTTAGAACAAAAAATTAATTAAAAAAATATATATGTATAAATTAAATTATAATTACATGTACCAATTATTAATTGGTCTAGTGGATAAAGCGGTAAAACCTTAAGCAATGTCGGGGTTCGAATCCTTGCATCATGAATAAAGAAAATTATCTATAATAGCGGTTCAACCAAATGATTTTGTACTTGATTTTCTAAATTTTTATATATAAAAGCTATCAATTTCATTACTATCAAAAAGCCTTATGATGACAACATCACAACTAACTCTAATTTTTCCATGGTAACAAGTGTTGTCTCACTGTATTTATTAAAAAGTTAATAAATAAATGTAAATTTCTAATTAAAATGGATAAAAAATAATTTTTGTGTTTAAACTTTTAAATTTTTACAATTTGGTGTCTAAACGAAAAATCTTAACGATTGAGTATATGAGCTATTTAAAAAATGCAATCAGTTGTCTATTTCTTATTTGGAGACTAGAAATATGAATCAGCATAAAATGAGGCCTACTAGACCCTAGTCACTGATGACTTGACACCTCATCACACTCTTATTTACAGCTAAAATGACATGGCAAAGAGAATGAAAGGAGTATTTTATCGTCCCTTTCAAACTCTTATTCTCTTGCCCTAACTTGATACTAAAAGCACATTCCAAATTGAGAGAGAGTAGAAGAGAAAGGCAAAGGAAGAAATGGATATGGAACCTCACTTCTATAGATATGGATTGTAGTTCTTTGAACGCACCTCTTAGACTAAGTGGAACCTGGGAATGCGATTTGTTGCATGTGAGCTTCGTTTGGTTAGTATGTGTTTTGGAATCTAATTTGGATGTCTTTGATTTTTCTTATTCGGTGAATGTATTATAAACAAAGCTTGTTTTCTTCTCCTTCTAAAATCCAAAGGTCAATCGCCACTAAGATTGTTCGTACTTTTAACGGCTTGAGCTAGTAATTTGTGATCAGTCTAGCGGGATCGTACCAAGGTTGTTGAGGTAGAAAAATGATATGTAAGATGTTATAGAGAAGAGTAGGAGAAGGGAGAAATGACTATGACTATGCATTGTAATTTTAGTAATTATTATAATATTTAAATAATGAGAATTAGTACATTGCACGGGTAAAATTTGTATCATGTAGGGAATATGGTGGGGGATTTTAGGTTATTATTATGTTGACTGAATTAGGATTAACCAATGGATTGTAATTTGATGATTGCAGTCAGTAAGCAAAGAAGCTTGTACTGACCTTTATTTTAAATCAATGGTAAATGAGGTTATTGCACACAATATGATTGTGGAAATGTTTGAATGAACAAAAGATACCATTTGTTCCATACTGAGTCATTCCATTTTGCGGGAGATTTGTTGTGATTGTTGTCCAAGAAATAGCATTCTTTTTAGGCATTGAATTAAAAAGTTGAATAACATCATTTAGCCTATTAACATTTATCCGAACACCATGTACAAATGCCAAACCAAATGTCAACCTTTCAGTAACAAAAGTTAAAGCAGAAACATACCTTTGCTCCATCTCTATTATATTGTCATTTTCCTCATCTCCTATGGTTGCAATCTTGGTTGGCAGGGTAAGTTTATCGTGCATGAAGAAATTCTCCTTTTCTTATCTCAATAGCGACACAAATGTTTATGAGTTAGTAACTTTGAGTTTCAAGTTTTAATTAGACAAATTAAATGTTAAAGAGTGTGAAAGGGAGGATAAAATTGTCCTTTCATTCTCTTTGCCATCATGCCAAGTCATCCAATGACTAGGATTTAGTGGACCCCATTTTATATTGATTTATATTTTTGGCCTTCAAATTAGAAATAGACACCTAATTGCATTTTTCAAATAGCTCAAACACTCAATTGTTAAGATTTTTTGTTTAGAAACCAAATGGTAAAAATTTAAAAGTTAAAATACTAAAATTATAATTTATCCAATTAAATTGAAAACTATGAAAAACTCTCTCCGTCCCATTTTATTTGCATGATTTGATAAAACATACATATTAAGAATTTTGTCAATAAAAATTACTTTATCTTTTTTTACCCTTAAAGATATTAATAAAATTTCTTCATTTAATGAACAATTACAAAAGTTACTATTAAAAAAAATAATTATTTAAATATATAAATTTAGAAACCTTGCAAATACTTTTGGATATCCAAAAAAGGAATAACAAACAAACAAAATCGAACGAATGGACTATTAAATGAATTATAGTGAATTTAGTTTAGATTTCTTGTTTATTAATATAGTGAGTAAAAATCTAGCATAATAATGTATCAACAAGGAAAAATTATGATTGTACTCTTATATTTTATAAAGAAAAATTATTTTACTCTTGTCTTTTTGAAAATGGATTGTTATACCTCATCTTATAAGTCTGTTATACAGACTAAATTGTCCTTTTGTCTAAAGTTTGCAATTTTAGACATTAAATACATGTGAAATGACACAACTGATCTTGATTCTACCTACCCCAATCTTTTAAACGTTTTGCTCTGTTTTGTCAAACCCTAATTTTTAGTTTGTTTTTCAAGATTATCTAATCAACATTATCTATTTCAAACATAAAAACAATCATCCATCACTAAAAAATCACAAAAAAAAAGAACATTAAAATCATTAAATTCCAAGTGATTTTAGTTCTCTTAGAAGTGTTTTTCTTAAAAAACGGTCTCTTCTTTTTCATTAGATTTCGATTGACAAAACTTACATCTAGTGAGGGTGAGGAACCTAGTTCCATTTTTGCCACCACCAGTAGTTCCATGAAGTTTTCATGAATTTCTTTTTTATTTTTATGAATTTTGATTTTTTACGATTTTATAAATCTCGTTCTTTGTGTCTTGCTTTCAATTTGGGATATAGTACTTATGCATTATTGTTACTTCTATATTTGTAATCTTTTTCAATTCGCATGATTTTAATATTGTTTAAAAAGGTGTAGGGAGCCAAGTTCTTATCTACTTTTATAATTAATTGAAGAATGATATGTAGGAAATAGTTAGAAAGATTGAGTAAGAGGAAGAAGAGATTTTTAGAGAAAAAAATTTTCTTCTCTCTTTAAACTATCAAGTTTTACTTTGAATTGTACTCTAAAATTTCCAATATTGGAAGAAAGGTAAATTAATGTAACAAACTCAAATTATAGGATATAATAGTATATTTTTTACAAGATAAGAATAAATTCTTTTTTATAAAAATTAGAGTAATTAGTATAATTTTTCCTAGTAAAATTACATATAAAATAACAAATAACTTTTTATAAAAATAATTAGTAAAAAATTGACTATTTCCTCATTAATTTGCTAAGGCCACATAATACCCTTCACTTGGTCCTGGAGGATAGGCGGCGGATGCCACATTCTATGCCGGAGGCAGTAACTTAACTCACGAATCAAACTTAAAACTAAATATGTGAATTAAAAGTTTTATGAATATCACAAGTCTAGTAAGTCATTAATTTTAACTTAGAAAATATTTTAAGAAAGCCTACGTAAAAACTGCAATTGTTTTTTCACAATCCTCAAACATACGTCATCAACTCTAATATACAATTAAAACTTAATCTCAGTCTCCAAAATCATCATCATCATCATCATTTCTCATAAATCATCAATGCTCATAATTTCTCATAAACATTCAAATTAGGTATCTCAATTCCAATTCCATAATTAAGCATCCATAAACTTCATACATTCTATATAACATAATACTTAATACATAAGTTTCAAAGTACGTACAACTCTAATAAATTAATATATACATGTCATGTAATACCCTCGATTTGACAGTCTGAGATGTTCTAATTATTATGATAATTATTATTATTCAAAAGGATAGAATCATTACCTTAATTTGTAATGAGGAATTATTAATTATAAGATATGATGCTTAGTGAAAACTAATTTTGTTAAAATCAAATTGAAAGAATGTTAAATGAGGTTAAGCTTTGATGATGAGAAGCTAGCACGAGAAGCTTGCTAAGCTAGCACTTTGATTTAGCATTTAATGGATTAATCACCTAAAAATATTTGATTAGGGTTTAATTGTGTAAAATCCTCAATTTGGTAGTTCTCAGTGTTCTAGCTTATTCGGTGATTTCGGTTATCCAAGTAATTTTGAAATTTGGAATAACGAGAAACATAATAATTAGAGGATATTAATATTAATTAAATGGAAATTAAAGTAGTTATGAATTAATTTGAAAGATAAAAGGGAATTGAAAATGAGTTAAAGAAAAATGATTTCCCGATAAAGCATGATTTTACTCAAAAATCTCGAAAATCGGTAATTTTGGTATGATGTTGCTTAAACGGGGCTAAGATTATTAAATATAGTTGGTTTAGACCTAATTGGGACTAAACTAAAGGTAATATATATATATATATATATATATACACAATTGTATGAAAAGAGAAACAAAGGAAGGATTAAGGTGCAAAAGGGCAACTAAAAGACATGGGAGGAATTACCATGAAAGGTTTTGATTGCCATCTATTTATGATGAGTCAAAAGGCACATCTTGCTCATTTTTTGCTATCCATGTTCGAAGCTCCATGAAAAGAGAGAGATAAAACTCTTACAGACAAGCTAAAAGTGTATGAAAACTTAGGAATTTTCAACTGATTCTTAAGAAAAGCTTCTAAGAGAAGAGGATTGAAAAGAGAAGTCAATAAATAAAGGAAAGGAGCTAGGGGAGCTAGATAGCTCATGTTGGTGCTCTCTATCTATAACTTATGTTGTTTAAATGATAAGTAAAATAGTTTTAACGAAACATTAAATGACTTGTTTCAAATGTATAAGCAATAGGCTAAACTTATGTTATGAGTTTTAATAAGAGAAAAGTTGATTTGTTTATCAAATGTTTACATAAAATGGAATTAAATTTGAGTATGATTATTATGGTTATAGATTGATTGTAAATAAAGCAAATATTAAAGTTAAATTTAAATGTGTTTTAAGCAAAATAATAAAGATTTAATATTAAATGTTTCATAATAGTTGGAAATAAATTTTGGAGTACTTATTTGAATGGAAAATGGAGGATATTGACCCTTGATTCTTGTAGTATGAGAGGTGGTCTTGAAAGAATGAATACATAAGTGTCTAAGTTGAATGACATATTACGGTTTGTAATTGATTCATAATGGAGATGTTTTAAAAGGTCTCACAGCTAAAATGTATAACATAGTTATTACATGATATCACTTCATTTGTTAAAGTTGATATTATGGTATGGTCATTGCCTTGTCGATATCACTTTATTTGTTGAAGTTGATATTGTAATTGATATGGATATGACAATGAAAGATATTGCAAATGATATTGTTCCCTCCCAGATGAGGTTGAGATTGTTTGCTCTTCTATTGACATTCACATCACAGATTGAGATCGAGATAATTTTGTCTTGATAAATTCATAAGACACTAATGGTTTTTAGGGATTGAGTCTACATAAGCTGTGAAGACAAAACTATTGATTAATGATTTCATGGATGTGCCATAAAATACCTATTGAATTGATTTATTTTTACTAAGCAAATGAATACAATTTAATTTATATGTCTATTTATCGTTTTTATCCAACCAATTTTCTTTCAGTAAGCAAATGATATGCATAGACCTTGGAAGAGATAATATTAAAATTACTTTTCATACTTTAACAACTTAAATATCCAATGGTAAAACAATATTTATATTACATAATTTATATAGTGCACTACTAAATCTTATGTTTAGTGATAGTTGTTTTCTATATGATTGCGAGAAGAAGAAAAGGAATGAGTAGGAGATTGAACTTATAGAGTGCTAAGTCCCTTCTGCAACATCTGAAAAGTGAGCTACTGAGGTAGCTGTTACCTTATGAACAACCTTGTTGGAATTTTTATATGATATATAAAACAGAGAGTGGTCACTAATATATATATATATATATATGAGCAGACTAATGTGATTGAAAGTTATATAAATTTACAATTCCTAATATATATATATGAATGTATATATATATATATATATATATATATATATATATATATATAAAGCACTCAAATGGTTTCATTACCTCTAAAACTAATCATACATTGTGCTCATAATCATAAATTCATTTAGCGTACTAGTCATGCATAAGTGGTTATTCCACATGTAGTCATATCAAACATGGTAAGTTATTTATTCTCAATATCAAATCTTATATCATTATTTAGAATATACAAACATAATTACCTACTAATGGCTTAAGATGTACAGAAATAGACTATGTAGCAAATAAGTAGCATAAATCCAACATATAAGTCATAAACATGAAATATAAGTCATTAAAGCATATGTCAAATGGTAATAGCTTAATAATTCAACTTTTTTTCTTTTTATACTTGTGGGGCTCATGTACACTTGGCAGAAAATGAAGTATATTAGATTTCAGAAATAGAAGGCTATAAATAGCCAAATCATAACAGAGGGCTTAAAATCCAATCAGAATAGATAGAGCGTGTCCGCTCATACAGAAGGCACCCACGTGCCAAGCACATGCTCATAGTTATGCCCAGATAATCAAAGTAGCACCAATGTGCTGAGCATGCTCATAACAAAGTAAATCTCAATCACACAACAATTACACACCATGTATACTAAGAGCCCAAAAACTTTCTTGTTTTCTTTAAATCAGAGGAGTATTCATAAAACTTTATATTCCTTTAATACTCTTATTATTATCAAATATTCTTAGCTTAAGATCCAATAAAATTAAGAAGACACATGCTATACTGTAAAAAGCTTATCATAGGAAATTTCATATCGTAAGAGTCATTTTCCTCATTCAATTCATGCACTCATCAAACAACTCATTCAAAACATTCTTTATATATATTGAAACATACCTATATGCTAAGCATGTATACTTCATGGTATTTACTCAAGGTTTCTCAATTTCAAAGTCGTAGGAAAACGTCAGTCATAATTATGCTTTTCATCATGTAAGCCTCATAATCCTCATCCAAATCATCTAAAACATTCATGAAACTAAGGGAAACATAGATACACTAACGAGGCTCCATTTGTTTCTATAAAAAAAAACTTACAGGAAAATATTTTTCATAGTTTCTTATTATTTAGGGGGCTGTTCAGGAAAGTAAGTCAATGAAAAATGTTTTCTTGGTCAAAGAAAAATGAAGTCATTTTTAAGAAAAATAACTTTTCACTTTCAAGAGACAAACATTTTCCGAATATTGACAAATTTATTGTAACCTTATAAATATTTTTTTTATTTATTAATCATTGTACTTTAGGACCAATCATTATTCACTACCGGCACTACCATTGGCCACCATTGGCTACCACCACTGATAACCGAGAACTTTCATAATTTTTCTTTTTTTTTGTATTCTTCTCATATTTAACAATAAAATTTCTATTATTATTAATATATTATTTTCTTATGAGTTAAAAATTTTACTCCCTCTATTTTATTTAGATAGGAAAAGATTCTATTTTAGGTATTCTATTTAGATAAGAAAACTTACTCCATTTGGTAATTTTGGGAATAATGCTAATTTGAAAATACTACATTATCCTTATTTAGTTTCTAAAAAGAGCTTTAATAGTAGGAGAATAATAAGATGGTAGCAGATAAAGACTTGAAAGTCATTTAATGAGGTTATTTTACCGAAAATTATCCATTGATGAATAAAAGTGGATGTTTTCATAGAATGAGCAATAAAATGAATGGCATTTGTGAGCATATTTTCAATTTGTTCCTGACATGCAAGAAGCTTATTGTGAGCAAAAAAAGAACTGAATAAGTATTTAATTTGTGCATATATTTTCAATTCTTTGTTCTCTTTTTGTTTTTTATGCACGTTCAAGAGCATATTTAAACATTGAACATGCATTAATTTAAACATTTAAATGTTCAACATACATCAATTTGGCAAATTTCAACAAAATTCTCAATCTTGCTCATAAAATCTAAAAATTTAAATAATAAAAATTAAAGAGAGGAAATAAGAGTTATACAAACTAACCTTTCTAACAAGCTTTAGAAAGCTTGAAGAACACCAATCTAAGCATTAGATTTCCCTATGTCAAGTTTGGAGGGCTCTCAAACCTCTAATCAAAGGAACATCACAATCAAGACAAAGAAAATCAAAGAAGAAGAAGAAGGAGAGTGCATGAATGAAATCAATACCTAAACTCCACTCACTAAAGTTATGAGAAACCACAAATTCCTTAAACTCCCATAAGCTAAAATCCAAACAACTAGCTTTAATCTTCGAGAGAAGTTACTTGGTATAGGTTTGATTAAGTATACTTAGTGTGATTAGTGAGCAGAAGTTGAAGAAAATTGAAAAGAATAGGGTTGGGGATGTTTGGCCAAGCAAGGAAAAAAAAGAGAGGAGGAATGTGGTAGTAGAAAGAAAGAAAAGAGAAATTTATGCTATGGAGTGCATTTGTATAATTATGGACTTCTTTAGAAAGTTGTTGATTGTGTAGCTAGAATTTAATCTCCGAAAATTCATTCAATGGCTTATATTAATTCTCAATATTCACTTCTCATAATATTATTTTTCTCCACCATAAATATTAAAATTACTCAATAATAATAATTCTCCAAATTTCTAATTTCTAAAAGTACCACAGTTTACTATTCATTAATTACTTAATTTCTCCAAATAAAATATTCGATTTTTTTAACATTGTAATGTAATTGAGATTACATATATAACTTCCATTACTTAAATTGATATAATGTTCATTATATAAAAGATACATATATTATCTATTACATCAAACACAAATAATAAATAAGTCTCCCCGATTAAAACTCTACCACTATCACAACCACTCACCATCATTACCACCACCACTTTACCACCATCCCTACTACCATCTCAACCATCACCACCACTACAACCACTTCACAACTGCCACCATTCCTCTGCAACCACCACTACCAACATGCCACCAAACACTACCACCATTACTTTATTACCATATCACTACCACCACAACCACTATCACTCCATCTCCACCATCGCTCCACTACCGTCACCTCCACTACTAGTCTATCACCACCACCTCAACTAGCATTCTACCACCATTGTTCTATTACCACCACCGCTGCATCACCATCACCGCCGCTATCACTACTCTATTACCGCCACTACCACGACCATCATAACCACCACTCTATCACCACATATAAAAATTATATTTTAGTGTTTAATATGCAACACTCAATAAAAATTATATTTTATTCTTTTATTTTATTATAGGAATGAGAAGAATAGAATGAAAAAGCACTAAAAATATGAAAATGCCCATAATTTTATATTGTAATTTAATTTATTCAATGAAAATATAGGAAAAATAAATAAATTTCTAATGACTTCAATTTTTATTTTGTTATTGTTAACATATAATAATTAATTATTTTAATTTAATAAATAGACTCCTAAAATAAGTCTAAATAGAAAATTAATCAATATTTGAAATCCTTATTTATTACGGACTATTTGGATTATATTATATATACGCTGAATATACCTAAAATCGGGTTAATCACAGTCAATCTCCCCCCAAATTATGAGAGTTTAACAAATGGTGCGGTGAGTGTGGAACACACCTACTAGGACAACAACACTACAAGCTCCCCTTTCCCCGATTTTAGCATCTCTGTCGCCGGACGGCAGGGAAGCAGACATTGTCGGCCAACGAACACTCCCTCGCCGTCTCGCTTTCTTTCCTTCTCGGTGGCAACATTCTGTCGTTTCCCCTGTTCGCGTGATAAATCGCAGACAATGCGATCTCAACCTCTCTCTCCGCTCACCTCGGGCGTTTCCAGCAGCATTTGTCGATAAGCTACTGGCAACTGAAAACATCAGGTTTAAGTTCCTTGCGAAGCAACTAAGTACAGATAAAGAAAGAAAGAACTTGTGAATGTGGTGGCCTGAAACTTTGGTGTGGTATTCGCTTTGGGTTCAAAAGGATCAGCTATTGTATCAAGTAAGGATCACTCTGCAATTAACCTTTCATGACATTTTTATAACTAAATAACCTTTTTCCATACAATCATTCGTCTTATTCAGTAGCCTGCTAATGATATCCAAATCAATTATAACTCATTGATACCTAAAAAGTTCTCATAAATTGTGGGTGTCTTCTTTCTTTTTAATAGATTAGATTCTGGTTGACTATTATTAATCTACACTAGATGTCATTGCATTTTCTATTTGCATCATAATTAATTTCCTTATTGAATTTGCTCCGGTATCACAACTTTAGTTGGTTTTTACTAGCTATGGCATCACTGGCAGTTAAAGTTAACTCTTCCGTTGCATTTAATTATTACTTTGCATCACCTGAAAATGCTTTTTCAATGATCAACCTCCATTTACTAATTTTCATTTATAGTGGAGTATCAGTCTGTTTGGATTTTGTTGGTCCGACTACTAAGTACCATGTAATAGGATCTGCTGGAAAATTTATAATGCTTGGTATTAGTTTTATGCAGTGTTATAATTTTGACACAGTTGGTGGAGGATATCAAGTACTGCTATGCTTTAATTTCGTTGAACATGGAGCTTCAAGCATACACACAATTATTATTTAATTCAAAGGATTATGGGTCGTGGAATGTTTTATTCATGTTTAGTTTGCAGAGATCATTTTGGTCAATTTAATTAAAAAAATGCGAATTTATGGGTTATAATTTAATTTCCGTTTTCATATATAATATGATCAGACTATTTATGATTTATGATTTATTACTTGCTGGTTAACATGGGATGAAGCAAATAAGCAAATATTATTTATAGAATATTTATTTGAATTATATAACTACATTATAGTCAAGCACTGACACTTGTACTTTTTATCATGATAAAAGCGTAGGTAATATAACCAAATTGAGATAAATAGACAAAAGCCTAAGCGGCCCATAGTTCTCCATCTGTTCGGACATTTCGCCAAAGACATATCTCTAGAGGCCTAAGCGACCCATAGACAGTCCATTTGTTTGAGATATTTCTCCAGAAGTTTAAGCAGCCTTAGTTTTCCATCCAAAGGGACAATTCGCCAGAAATCCAAGTGGCCCAATTTTCTTCAATGGGACACGTTCGCCAATTTTGCAGATCATCAAACAATACAAGTGAGCCTGTTCTACGGAGGTCCACAATCTTTACTATTCAAACTATAACTAGCACAATCCATTAATTTCTCCAATTTGAGGCATATTATAAATCACTAGAATGGATAAGCGGCCGAGTTATTGTTCATTAAAATTAAGGCAAAAACTCCTCAGGCACATATTATAAATCACCAGCATGGATAAATCAATTAGTTGCTAAGTCAATTATTTTCTTATTATACTCATATCGCTTGGGAAGGATAAGCTATTTGCTCGTTAAGCTGATAAATATATTTAGATCGCCCAACATTTTAAACAATGATACGTTCGGATAATAAAAGAACAAATAAAAAAGCTAAGTAAATAAAGAAGACTACAAATTAGAAACTCTCTCTTCATTAAGTTCAAATTCTTTATATTAACAGTTACAAAATTTCTACAATAAGTTATAAATAAAAAACGCTCTAAGAATATTAGATTTGGACATAAATGACCAAAATAACTGATAGGAGACTATTGTTAATATATAATAATAAATTATTCTAATTACATTTCATTCTATTATATTTTTTTATTGCATTTCATATTTAATTAAATAACATTGTATTACATCAAACCAAACGTAATCTAAATTAAAAATAACACTCAGGAAAATAAATTCGATAAAGAGATCAGACAATATGGCCATAACCATATTCATAACCAGGGAAATCTTATTATTAACCATGCACGCATATAAAAAGTCTTTTCCCATATGATTGTTACACTTTCTTTCTTATTAGGGCATTGGCCGTAAAGTAAATTTATATTTACTCACTCCACTAAACTTAATTCTGCTTTCATTATATTTTAACATTGTAAAATTACCTATCTTTATTCTAAAAAAAAATTATTATAAAATTATATAATATAATAGATGTCCATTAAGTTTATTAAAAAAATTATTTATTTCTCCAAAATTTATATATTTTGGAATAAAGGGTTATATCTTTTAAGATGAATGGTTATATTCTTTAAGTGGAAAGTTATGTCTTCTGAATTATATTTTATATTCTATAAATAGTTCTTAATCCTATGGATTGGGTAACAAAGATCCTAATACAAAATCTATTTCTCTCTACTCTCTCTTCTTCTATCTATTACATTTCTATATATATTCTCTATTTTTGATATTTGATAATACGTTATCAGCACGAATCTCTAGCCGAATCATATGAGTTCATTCTACTATATCTTTGATTTTATGGAATTATTTTTTTTTGTCAAAATTGATTAAAGAGAGGATAACTTATGATTTGCGACATCAAAGTTAAAAGCTGCATATCTAAGACAGTTCATATTTGAAAGGTAATATTATATATAATTCTGCTATTTATATATTTTATATATGAATTATACATATAAATTAAAGCTTGGATTTTATATTTGAATGATTACTATATAGAATATAATTTTATAATCAAATTAGTATTATATTGTTATTTTCTCTTGTCAAATAGTGTAAAATTGGATTTGTGACTTTTAATATATTAATTATAAATTATTTATCTTTACATGTTGATATTATGTGTCTTAAAGACACAATAAAGAAGAAAATCAAAGAATTAATCGATATTGCACTACAACAATAATTTTCTTCCACTAGAGATTTAATAATTGAATATCTACTTATCTTCATAAAGCGTGAATAATATTTTGTGCTTTTGAATATGTTCCTACAGTAGCATTGTCCAAAAAAAAAAATTATAACATATTGATCGTGAATTTTAAATTAATTTCACTTTTTTTTGTTATTTAGCAAAAATTAAGCACTTTATTTACACAATCAAATTTGTTTTTCACTAGAATTTTTTTTTCAATGGGTTTTCTCCCAATAAGGTTTTAATGAGTCGTATTATTTGTGTAATGGACATCCAATGAGGAGTGTTATAAAATAATATAATATAATGAATATCCATTAAATTTATTAAAAAAATTATTTATATCTCCAAAAGTTATGTATTTTAGAATAAAATGTTATGTCTTTTAAGATTAAGGATTATATTTTTAAGTATAAAGTTATGTCTTTGGAATTATATTTTATATTCTATAAATAGTCTATAATCCCATGAATTGGATAACAAATATCCCAATACAAAATCAAATTTTCTCTACTCTCTCTTCTTCTATCTATTACATTTCTATATATATACTCTATTTCTTGTATTTCATAACAAAAATTATAAAATTACTTATTTTTATTTATAGATATTTTTGACAAAAAAAAAAAAGCTCATCTTAAGCATTTAGATTTTTTGGACTTTTCTAAATCAATACAATTTTAAATTATATATATATATTAGCTGGAGCAATTTTGATGGGTTTTACATAGTGACTATTAGCGGTGGGGTTTGGTTATTTGCTCGCTAATAATCATCAGACACCAATGCTTATCTATCTTTAAAAATTACTTCCTAAACATAATGTAAATTTTCATATCAATAAAAATTAAAAATGACCATAACGTGAACTATTAGAGGAAGCATTCATGTCAAAGTGTGAGACACAATAAGATGTGTCCTAAATCAAATTTTTGTACAAGAAAACCTGAACCAAGTTTTAGTTCAATTTTTTCTATTAAGAACTAACCAAATCTCAACTTATTATTTGATTCGATTCAATCTAACTTTTTGTCGATTCGGTTAAAACCAACTAGAATATAAAATGATTATAGTAAAGTTTTCTATAAGAAAAGTTAACCAAACTGATTCAGTGTAGTTTTTCAACCTTCCACAATTTTTGGATTCATTTTTTTTTTTTAGATTTTTCTTAAAAAAAAAGACTGAACTAAATTAACAAAATTGATTTTTTTTTTTTTTCATTTAAAACTAAAATCGATTGGTTTAGTTCAATTTAGTCTATTTAAGTTTTCAAATTTGATTGTTACACTTTGTCGTTTCCTATTAGGGTCTGGGCTATCAAATTTGTATTTATCGTAACCCTGCTTATATGAACCGTGGTTAAAACATGCCGAAATTGGCAAAGTTGAGATAACTTGGCAGAGAGTGGTTAACAGTCACAGCAACCTTCTGTCCACTCTTCCAGTACCATATTATAGCCTTGAAAATATGTTAACTTATAGCTTCAGATAATTGTAGAAGCAGAGGATTAAAGATAATAATAGGTATGGAATGTTTTCTCTTTTCTATTTGAATTGCACCGAGAGAGCAGAGATTATAATTTTCCAGGTTTCAGAAGCTCTTTAGTTTCCATTTCTCATTTCTTTGTGTCTTCTACTCCCTTATTTGAACTTTTTATATATCTTGATATCTTTCCTGAAACGCTAAAGGCTAAGGCTAAAAAAGATTTT
>CANUEP010104758.1:0-11221 GCA_947857235.1 Jatropha podagrica
ATTGGGTAATTAATCTAGAAATTAGGTTAATTAAAACTGGAGTCATTTAGGGTTTTTCCTAGTTTACCCTTAAATAATTAAACCAGGTGGCGACTCTCATAAATCACGTGCATTTCTATCCATTTGTCATACGCATTTCCACATTGCGAGTACGTATGGGGGGTAGGGGTTCACAGGCGCTCGTTACTGTCCCAATGTTTAGATGGACAAATGATGCTGGGGGATGCAGAATAGACCAGTTGAAGATGGAAGAGTGAATGTTGTGGAGCCTAGAGCCCGGGATGCTCTAAAGGTAAGTTCAAGTCGGAAACATAGCAGAGGCTCTGACACTTAGGAGAGGAGACGATTTCGCTGTTGTTAGATTGTGTGGCAAGGATAGCGAACCATCAGCAGAAAGGAAAAGGAGATGGAAGGCTGCTCAATTCTCCCAAAGGTCCCACGGGCGCCATCTTTTGACACTAGTAGTGATTCGCTTATATATAGTTATATGCGGCTTATTTAGACCGTGAATCCACTTTGTTAGTAGGTGGAGTTGTTTCTCCTCAGGGTGATCTTTTACATCAAATTATATCATTTTGGCGGCATCTTCCATCGCCTCACAGCATTCCTCGGGCTATCACCTTCGGCTCCCACCTGCTTCGCCTCACCTGCTTTACGTAGCTCAAAGAAAGACAAAAGCCTTAACTAGTGATAGAAGGGGCTTACTCCTCTTGGTCTAGTAGTTAAAGAAGTAACTCTTATCTCATAACGAATGGCAGTCGGCCCATGTGTAGATGTTGTCTTCCCTTAGGAGAAGGACTTTCTCTCCAAAGGAATTATTGGGTTCGAATCTGATAGTTCTTGCTCCAACATTCAATGAAAGTTGATAAGCAGCATAAGAGGCACTTGTTAGAGTTGTAGTAAGCACAATGTGGTAGTCAAAACTAGAGTAGGAGCATAAGGTTCTGTCTGCAGATTCACTATGAACAGATCGCATCGGTCGTGATCCTGAAATGAACAAATGGATTGGGATCAATCATCAGAAGAGCATCTTAGAAACCATTTGAGCTGGCCCGACGCTTGAAGCATGCTTGCATGCATGAGATGTAACCCAGAAATGTGATGCTAGACCCAGACCGACCACTCAGACTAGGAAAGGGACTCATTAGCTCTTTTACCTTTAACTAGTTGATTGGATTAAGGGAGTAGCAACCTCTTCCCCAAAGTATGTAGCCAGAGGAATTATCCACTTTGGATCAAGCTGAATCCATCCCATACTAGATCGACAAGACCCGCAATGGTTTTGTCCTGTAGGTGAAATGAAAACTTCCCAGGAGGTCACCCATCCTAGGATTTCTATCAAGCGAGCACGCTTAACCCTGGAGTTCTTCAAACTCTCCAGCTGTTCCACCAAAAGGCACATCTGATGATTAGTTACCCATTTTCCATATATGATCCGATTCATTTCTATATCTCGCATTCCACTACCCTAGCTAGCCTGCCATCCTAGAAGCTTGCCAAGAGCCTTGCTCTACCCGCCCCCTTAGAATCGCTTTGCTAGGTCGGGATGTCATAGGCCCACTAGCTTCCGCGTGGTTCATCCTTGAACCATGTATCTACTAGAGAGGATTAGGCTTGATGGTGACAAACTCAGCTGAAATAACATGCGAAGGGTTTGATCGGTACTTTTGTAGCATGGATACATGAAAAACATTATGTATCCGATCCAGGTCTAGTGGCAAAGCTAGTCTATAGGCTAAAGGTCCCACATGTTCTAAGATCTCGTATGGACTTATATACCTAGGACTAAGCTTACCCTTTCTATCAAATCTCAGAACTTTCTTCCATGGAGACACCTTCAAGAATACTCTATCGCCCACTGTGTACTCAATATCTTTCCTTTGATCTGCATATGACTTTCGATGGTATGAAGCCGCTTTCAGCCTTTCTCTTATGACTCTAACCTTGTCCTCTACATATCGAATCAAATCAAGACCTATAAACTTGCCCTCACTAAGCTCCGTCCAACATAGAGGTGCCCTACACCTCCTACCATACAAAGCCTCAAATGGAGCCATCTAAATACTCAACTTGTAACTATTATTATAAGCAAACTCAACAAGTTGAATATACTTCTCCCAACTGTCCTCAAACTCTATAACACAAGCCCTCAACATATCCTCAAGAATCTAAATCACTCGCTTTGACTGACCGTCTGTCTGTGGATGGAAGGATGTGCTAAAGTGCAGTCTAGTACCCAAAGCCTCATGTAGCTTCTTCCAGAACCTCGAAGTAAACCTCCGATCTCTATCAAAGATAATGGAAGAAGGAACTCCATGCAATCTCACAATCTCATCAATGTAGAGCTCCGCGTACTACTCCATCGTATAATCGATCCTAATTGGAAGAAAATGCACTGACTTAGTCAATCTGTCGACTAAGACACAAATAGCATCTTTCTTCCTAGGACTAGTAGGTAAACCAACCATGAAGTCCACGGTAATCCTATCCCACTTCCACTTTGGAATAGAGATACGGTGTAGCAAACCCGATGGGACCTGATGCTCTACTTTGACCTATTAACCTACTGACAGGTTAAGCATCTCGACACAAAATCTGCAATGTCCCTCTTCATAGCTGGCCACCAATACCGCATTCTCAAATCCTGGTACATCTTATTACTGTCTGGATGCATAGAATACAAACTACTATGGGCTTCCTCTAAGACACTACTCAAATCTGAGATCTCAGGCACACAAATTTGATCCCCAAAGTACAAGTAGTCATCTCTAATCTCAAATCTCCTCTTCTTACCCTCTCTTACTAGGTCTTTCCACAAGGGAATGGTCTCATCACCCTACTGGGCCTCTCTAATCTACTACAATAGGCTAGGTCTCACCATAAGCTCTGCTACAAGAGCACCATCTCTAGCCACAGATAAGCATGCATTCATACCATGTAAAGCAACTAATGCCTTTCTATTGAGTGCATTCACCACTACATTAGCTCTACCCGAATTGTAATTAATGGTGAAATCATAGTCCTTAGGTAGCTCTAACCATTTTTATGGTTACAATTCTAATCTGCTTGAAATGAATAGGCTCTTTGCCTCTTTTCCACGAAAGAAAGGATGCCAATTTCTATGGAACTAGAAGTCAGATAGAACCACTTGGCTAGGGCTAGGGGGACCAAACCATTAGGAGGAAGAACTCGAGTTTGTGAGATACTCTTGCTGCCACCCTAGCTCTTTAATTTTTTTTCTTTAATTTATTTCATATTTAAGCCCTTTTTTTCCATAAAGACCCGGCCTCTTCTTTCATTTTTATAAAACTATCACTTTCCCTATACAATCATCTGACGAAGTATCATCTAACTGCCTTTACATTGACATTGGTTACAAATAATAGAAGTGAAATGGAGAAGAGGGAGTTAAGTTCTAAACTCCTTTTTTTTGTGAGCCTGCATGCGACCAACAGTCTTATTTTGAGTCGATTAAGCAAAGTGCCTGCAATACAAACTACAACTACACCAAAGTAAAAAGGACACTCACTATAGAAGCTAAAAGTAGCCTATAGTAGTCTACCTAACCAAAGGGTCACAACAAGAGAAAATTTGCCATATGAATGGAATCTTAAGTAGAGGGAAAAACCTCCCAACTACCAATCAAAGAGGCTGAGAGTAAGCGTAAGCTCTTCAAGCTTTTTAAAGTACACAGGGATGCGTTAGATCGGCAATAGAAAGAAGAAAAAGGGCTATTGGCCGCTACCTGACTTTTCTAATAGATCATCACAAGAAGAGTAAATAAAAGGTCCTCCTTCTTCTCTCTCTAGTTACTCTGCTCGTGTCCATAAGCTGTTTTAGATTCTTGTTGATACTGGCTTTAATTAACTTAACTGCATCAATTGCGTTAAGAGGGTTTTTGACTTGTTTTGCTGTGGGGTAAGGAGAGGCTCCTGATGACTTTGATCACAAATCAATTGACATAAGTTATGGATAAGGTGAATGACAATAATCTTCCTAGGCTTGAAAGTGGAAGTAGCAATCCCTCTTTCAAGGTCTTTCTATCTTGCCTAATTCCTGGTAAAATAAATATCCTCATTGGGAGGTAGGTTTGGGAATGGTACTACAATTCTTGACACATGTCATGCTAGATTTGAAGGAATATAAATGAAAGTCTAATTCATATGAAAAAGTGAAATTCCAGTTTCTCTCTTCTTAAACTAGAAATACATGCTTATAGGCTTTCTTTCCCCTAAAGCGCATTAGAGCAAAAAAAAAACCCTTACTACCGATAGGCTAATGCGCCTTTACTAATATTCCTTTCTATGGAGTAGGAATAAATAGGGCATCAACAGACACATCCATAGAATCTTAAACATAATCAATAAGAGACGATGGGGTCGATCCATGGATTTTTCTTTCTTTTGCCTCATTTTGCTAAAGGGTTGAAGGGAGATAGTGCATCAAGTTGTTAGCAAATGGGGTAGCTATTCCACTTCGTGCATAGTAAAGAGAAAGGATAACTCTTCCGTTGGTTGCTACCTTAGGGCATTCTGCCTTCGAGTGGATCCAAGGTACGGGAAAGACAGGACCATACCTGCTTCCTTATCTTATTATTCCCCCATTCTATGGATTAGTTTTAACATCCAGACTGGTTGACTCTAGCTACTAAAGGCTATAACTTAGTAGAAAAAGGTCAACTTTTGAAGTATCTTACTACAGATCAGAGAGGGGATAAGGCATTAAAAACTCTTTGGGCAGAAGCCTAACTAAAAAAATTTCTTCGATTAAAGTGGATGAAGAGGAAGCAACAAACACTGATAGGCTTAGTTCTTTGAGTTCAGTTGAAAAGTGGCAAATGAGGGGGAGTAGCTTAAAAGTCCCTAAGAACGGACTTGATCAATATCAATGCTTTGCTTTGCTTTTGGCACTATCTTAACTATTGATCCTTCCTTTCCAATTGTCTTGAAAATAGGTTCTTCTCAAGAATCCACTTTTCCAGTCAATTGATTTAAGGATGGCGGATGATTTCACACCCTTTTCCCTCTCCCTACTCTATGATCTCAGGCTCTCCCTCAAGGTCTCCAAGGATAGTATATTAGATAAAGAAGTAGGCCAGCTCAACAAAAAGCCATAGTTAGCAGTCAGTATGCACTATAAGAAGGCCCCAGTCCCGAGCGATATCAAGCCCTGCTAAGCGCTTCTAATCATACTTCTTTCAAGGGAGTCTCTTTTTGTCTCCTTCGGGCTCCCCTCATTAGTATCCATGACCTAATACTGGATTAAGGGATATATAGCTCTGGTACTTGTAAGACTAGACTTGAAAACTTGGGGAAGATGAAAATTGATGGATGTGTTTATGGGCACTAAGCTTTGGCTATTTTATGAAATTTGAAGAGGTTCCTGTTGATGAAACTCTAAAGGTTATAAAACCCATTACCACATGCAAAAGAAGTGGGTGATGCAAGCTACAGAATAAGTTGAAGCCGATGATTTCATAAAAGCCCTTCGATTTAAAAGGATCCTATTCTTTAGTGATCTCAATGATAGCTAGATAGCTTCAGTTCAGTTTTGTGCTTAGTATCCGTGATATCACTACCTCAATGCAATTTAATTTTCAGTGGTAGATAGTGAAGAGAAGGAATTCATTTACTAGTGAAGGGTTACGTCACATAGGGAAATGCCAAGAGTGGTGGACTAGTTTAGTTTTGTCAACCTTGTACCAACAAAATTAATTGAAACCATCAAATAATCAGTCTTGCTTAGCTTTTGTAAGGCGGCTAAATCCCCCTTTAACTAAGGATTGATGTCCTCAGTCCATTTTGCCTTATACGATAAGAGTAAGAGAAGGACCCGATGCCACAAACATGAACTAATCCTTCTCTCTCTCGAATGTATGCCCGATTTTCCTTGAATCTTTTTTATTACCTTCGAAAATAACCGGGGATTCCGTCTTGACATGATGAATAGTAGTGCCCACCTGTAGAGTGTATTCCTCCCTGCAACCTTGAAGTAGACTCTTTATCGAGTGTGATCCTATCCCCCAAAAAAGCCTTTTTCCAAAAGGAATTAAGAGTAGGACCCCTATGTTGAGTGGTCTCCTTCATCTCGTCTTTAGCTACCATGCTTGGACTTTGCTTTGTCAGAAATTTCTCCTTTGATTTCTGACCGCATCCATGAGATGCAACTGATAATAGAATAGAAGAAGACATGGCAAAAGAAAGGGCTTACCTTACGACTTACATTGGGAATGAATGCCTTAAAGTACCTAGTCCGACATCGACAACTCCAACTGAAAATACCTTGAAAGAAGACACTTGTGGCATGGACTTTATAAACCGTTAACTTCGTTCACAATTTCCCCAGCTATATATAATAAGTTAGACTTTCCAAAATTAGCATCTCACCATCTCTAATTGAAGAATTGACTGTAAGTTTACTCTTCAATTCTCTCTTTTAATGGTGTAGATAGCCTGGTACATATATAAATCTTTCATAAACCCTTTATTCCATCGTGTGGTTGTTTGAGCCAAGGGGATCAGAATTCGGTGGAACGGAATCTTCTCATCTAGAGACCAGGGTGAAACATCATGGACCTAAGTAGTTGGGATCATTGGTCCGATGGCCTCACTCGTGGTTTTTGAACCTTACTGCAAGAGGGATGATGCTCTTCAAACATACTATTATTTGATCGTAGACATGATATTTAATCACCTTGAGAACGAAAATCAGCTATTAAAGTTAGTGAGAGAACGGTCTTTCTCGACGACTTGGAATGAGTAAAGAATCAAGCTACAAGTCTTGATCTATACAAAATGCACTGGGGTTTTGTCTTTCTTTCAGTTTCATTGATAGCAGAAGAGCCTTCTCTATAGGGGCGCTAGCCCTTTACTAATAGAATATCAAGTAAGGGTGACTAAAAAACATAATAGGCTACTACTTTAGGCTCGCTTTGCTTCTTCAAGCTCCACCCCTTATTGAAGACAAAAGTCTTGAAGAGCCTTCTATTTTTTAGTAAAGTAACCTTTTGCACTAGGCACTCATGTTTTTTGTCTAGGTGGAAGTTGGCGGCAGGGCTTACTTAACTACATACATGGAATTGGGATCTTTTCTTGCATGCAACTATTTCTATCGGGACATGATTGTCACAATATCCACTCCTATTGAAGCCGATGCTATTCAATATGGACAAATTCATATTGAATACGGCAAGGAACTGATAGCACTAAGGTTAAAAGATTAGTTAGATTGACCAAGACTAGTTGGTCTTTCTTTCATCACTAAACGGTGCTGGATGTCCTACACACCCTTTGTTGAGACAACCTTTTTTTTCCTCTTTTTAGAGTCTATCTTTCCCTCGTTCATCAAGTCAATGAGCAGTAGGCCTTTCAACAGCAAGCCAGTTAGATTAACGAAGTTAGTACGAGAGAGCATTTTACCAAAGGTTTCTATTATATCAACTATCCTTATGTAATTCCTGTTGAAGTATATACTCGGGGGTGGTTGTAGGGCAGACGCTTTCAAGTAAGATAAGTAAGGGTGTCAAGCATATGTACTTTTGAGTCTCAAGTTTCAATATAATATGGATAAGCTATATATATTCTCTTTTTAGAATATGACTTTAAAGAATCGATAATTTAATTATATGATAACAACAATGCTTGCAACTTTTGAAACAAGAAAGCAAAACTTCACTTTATTAGAATGGTTCAATTAAAAATAGCAAAATAAGCCACTAGCCATTCACAAGCGAATATCAGATGTGCAAATCCTCTTCTCCTATTCCCCAGTCTCCTGCACTGCTCAAGTAAGTGTGCGACTCCATATGAGGACCTCCTTCGCTTTTGCCAACTCTCCGTTCACACGGTTCTCAAAGCAGAGGAGGAAGGGTGGGCAGAAGGTACCACGAGCCCTCTATCCTACACATCTATCCAGAAGCAAGTGTAGTTCACCGGTTCCACCGAATGCTCCTATTGCTCACTCACTAGGGCTGGAGATCGGGATAAGGGAAGGGAACTTCTCGCCGAAGGGGGCCATAGGAATGAAGGAGGTGGGAAGCTACCGCTTCTAGAATGCAAGCTTATCCTTTTCTTTTTTTTAGAGCATACTACTATTGAAATAAAAAAGAAGTTTATGGATGAAGTAATCAGAGTGACAAATCTATAGATTGATTGAGCTTACAAACATGGAATTTGGCAGAAATTGATGAGCACTTGCATTTGCATCAAGATTTTAATTCCATGGTACGAGCCCTTTGATTAAAAAAAATGGCCTCTGGCAAAGATCCTTCTCTTCCCCGCACCCTCTTACACTATTCCAATCCTACTAAAATGAATAGTAAATTTTGGAAGGGAAGCCTAACATAGATATTGATTTGAATAAAGGAATGGAACTGAAAGCAGAACCAGAAACCAAACAAGAGAGGCAGTTCTGGATTAAACAGATGACCAACAAAAGACGAAAATAGAATGGAATTCTCCATTCTCTAAGACGAATTAAAGGATGTCTCTAAGCAGCTAAGGCCAAGAGCAAGCAAGAATAGTCCTATCTGCCTAAAAGGATTTGATAAAGAGAATGTGAGTGGTGAGTGTGAAGGAGATCAATAGACACAGAAAGAGAATACCAAAAAGAGCATAAGGTACTCAGTTGTTTATGTGAAATCAAGGAGCGGCAAGTTACACTTTTACACTTTCCCAAAAATAGCTCAAAGCAATAAGATGAAAGATGGAATGAGATGATAGCCTTAGCACAGAAGATCAATCATTGACCCTTAGGCCAATTCTAGGCAGGAGGATCATAAACACTTGAGAGATGATTCCCACTTGAAAAGGCGGAGACAATCAATCCCTCTTGTTGCGACAAATCGAGTTTCAAAAGCCCATATATCAATCACATTTTCAAGGCACCACACCAAAGAGCCATCAAACCCATGAAAGTCCCTTTTTTTTTCTTTTTTATTAACACGCACGGTCTTTTCCTAGATGTCTTTCATCAAGCAAAAGAAAAAAAAAAGAAGGGCAATAAATGACATGAACTAACCCCAAGGGATGAGCTCAGAATTAAATCCAAGGCATGGTCCCAATGAAAGCCTAAGGAAGAATTCAATTCATAATGTAAATTTATTTTCATTGAGTGAATAACCCGTCTCTTGCATCCTCGCTTCATTTGATAAAGTCACTAGGCGTGGAATCATAGGCTAACAAGTTCACTAGTAAGGAATAAACTCTTTGACTTAGTTCTAGCCTTGACCCCATACTCAAATTGGGTGATTGGATTGCTGTAGACATTTCTTATAGTGCCGTCATAACACATGACCACATCTCGAAGGATGGCCATTAAGTTTTTTGAACAACGTTCCATTCCAGGTTTAGACAATCAATCCTCTCGATGAGTGGACGATAACTCCTCTAACTCTGTTTCAAGAATTTCCTTTGAGAATAGAAGACGTATCTTTAGTGGATATAGTCAACCTCCTATTAATTAATAATATAAGAAGGAAAAGGAAAGCTTAGGAACTCGATATCTGGAACTCAAGTTCGATTTATTTGCTTCCATTTATTTTTGTGTTAAACTGAGTAACGAGTAATCTTCACTAAGCTAATCGAGTACTGAATCACGAAATACCTTTCTACGGGTCATTCTTAAATAGAACGTAAGCCAAGGAGCATAAAAGAGATCAAATCAATTTAACTCTTGAAAGGAAGACTGGATAGAAAGAGAATTGGCTACTTTCAGGCTCTACTAATAGAATCCCTGACCATTGGACTCGTATTTTGTTTGTACACAATCAACGGAGGCGACCTCGACATTGTTGCAACATCTTCAATAGCATGCTCTTACTTCATGTTTCCTTTAATAAGTCATCAAATTTGGTGCTTTTTGATCTCCAATTGCTATGGGGAACAAAGGACGAAATACAGTTGAATCCTCCATTTTAGTGGCTCTTGCTTCTCCTTTTTCCTGTTCCTAACTCCTACCCAAGTAGTTCCCAATGTTTGGCACTTTCCATACTTCGTGGGTGCAACATCAATACTACCTTCCACCCCCACTAATTTTATACAATTGACTTTGTAACAATCCATTTTTTCATATCATTTTTCAGTGTCGATAATAGTGATTTATCGGTTTGTGAATAGTACCATCGGTCCGGGACATGGTATTATTTTGGTAAAAAAAATTACTATGTATGTTTAATATTTTATTTAATATTTTTGGAACAAGTTTGCATGATTTAGGTGGGTATAAAATATTTCATAAATATTTTTGGATAGTTAAGATATTTAATGGATAGTGCTTTCTAGTGTAGCATGTTAAGGAATAATTGAGGAATTATTTTTATGGAGTTAATTTAATTAAATGGTGGAGTTAAATAATAATTAGAGGAGAATTATTTGATGAATATTTAGAGCCATTGGATGAGAATACTAGAGACTTGATCATAGCCATTCATTTGGCATAAAATGAAAAAGTCAAATTTAACTTTTTTTTACTTAAAAGTTACCACTCATTAAGCAACACATTCTCTTCCTTCTTCTTCTTCTTCTCCAACGCCAACTTCTCCTTCATCTCCTTCTCCATTTCTTTTAATTTTTCTTACCTCTAAACTACCTTAAATTTCATGAATTGAACCAAAGTTTGGTAATTAAACCTTAGGAATTAAGTGAAAAGAGTAAGAATTTGGAGACCTAAGCTAACAAATTTGAGTTTTCACCAAAGTAAGTTGTGATTTTTGAGTTTTATGAATTAATAAGTAGAATTCACGTTAGAACATGTAATTGATGCATTAAATCGTGCTCCAAATTGATTGTCCATTTTGGCCACTAAAATGGCAAGATAATGTCTTATGTCCTTCATGGAAGTTGTAGCTCTACTTTTAATCTTTCCAAAAAATCTCCTTATATCTAATTTGGATACTTGTAGCTCAAGTTATGATTTATTTACCAAAATTGATTTTGTCATGGTAGCCCACTAGTATGTTAGAATTGGTTGCTTATCTTTGATCCCAAAAATGATAAGATTAGGCTTTGAGCCCTTCATAAAACTAGAATTTTTTCTTAACTTTCTAAAGAATTAAATTTCACTCAATTTGGAGACCTACAATTCAAATTATACCCTAGAAGCCCAGCAAAGGTCAAAGTTATTAAAGTGTTGGAAATTCTTGATTTAGTACATTTATCCACAAAACCCTCAAAATTTGACTAATTTATGAATACATCTTAATAAAAAGAACTATAGAAAATAA